>JANIJG010009516.1:16339-26584 GCA_024611175.1 Megaceryle torquata | reverse complement strand
CTTTTCTTTTCTTTTCTTTTCTTTTCTTTTCTTTTCTTTTCTTTTCTTTTCTTTTCTTTTCTTTTCTTTTCTTTTCTATTCTTTTCTTTCCCTTTTTGTCATTGACATTGACAAAACAGGGCCAACACTGATCCTTGTCCAAAGCTACATCATGATGGTTTTTTTCTCATAGTCAAATCAAGATCCTCAGGGTCTTGCACAACCAGGTACTTGGAAAAAAAGAAACACACCCTTGTTCCACCTTCCTCAGCTTCCCACTTTACCCTTTCACAGCTTGCTAGGGTTTGGTAACTTTCTCAATGACACAGGCACACGCTTTAGCCCCATCGATTGCTAAAAAGAAGGAAAAGGGGACTCCCTGGCTCCCATCACCAGATGCACACACGTGTAGCTGGAAAGGGAAGGGACCAGGAGGAAAGAGGACAATGCTTTTGGTCACATGCAGAAACCCAGTTTTGAGGAATTGAAAGCATGTTACATCTGCAAGGTTTAAAAAAAATACCAAGGGTGCTTCTACATTTTAGGAAGTGACCAGTGCAGCCATGCCCCCAAGGCCTGGACAGGCTTGCAGGAGGCTCTTGAGGGAGTCCCGGTGATAGCCCTCCCTGCAGCCATGGGACAGAAAATTGGTGCACACTGGATGCAGGTTCTGCATGTCACTGGGCATGCAGCAGGAACATCAGCCTCATCCCAGTGCCTGGTGCCTTTGCCCTGGCAGCAACAGGGTGAGGAGCTGGTGAGCTCTGGGGTCTGTTTGGTGCTTGTCTGTTGGTGGGGGGACACTTACCACCAAGCTACTGTTTATTTTGGTAGATCTGTGTATTTTTTGGTACATTTCTTTGCTGTATTTCTAGTGGGGGGATCCCCACAATGCAGGGTCAGGTTATCTGTGGGACTCCAGTCAATGCTAGATAAGCTGCATTTGCTCAGTGTGGAGGAAGGTCCTCGTTGTGTCAGGGCCTGGCTGTGTAGAGAAGAGCTGTCGTGCATTGGTGATAGCTTTATTTCCCAGTGTGCAGTGCCTCTTTACCCCCCACTGGACAGGGACTAAGCCACACTGCATGATAGTGCTCAGTGCAGGACAAGGCAAAGGCAGCTTCTGCACTTTGAACTCAGCCCCCAGTGCTGCTCAGCAGTTCCCCCCAGAGCTCCATTTATTCATAAATTTCTTAAATTCAACTTCTTTTCAAATAGCCTTTTACATCTGCAGCTGAGGAGAGCCCTGGTATTGGGGAAAGGTGGGAAGTTTTTGGACAAGACATTGACAAGTGCCTTATAAACACATATGGGGCTGTAGAAGGAATGGTGTCAAGGTCTGATGCTTGCTGGCAAAGACTGCCCCAGCCTGAGATTGCTTGGGAAGGTTCATGTGTGAGTCCCACACTACCCAGAGAAAAGGTTCGAAGACCAGGAGATTAATCTGAGGCTCAAAGCTCCAGTCTCTCAAGGACTTCAGCCCTGCCCAGGGCTCCCAAGCAACCCAGCTCCCTGGGAATGGGAAAACCCCATCAGGGATCCTCTGGACTCCCAGAGGATTACAGCCTGAATGACTAAACCTATTAGGTCACTCAAATTATCTGCTTCCTTTTATGGTAAAAATCAAGTGTCAGAATCACAGGTTTCCTCTTTCCTTAGAACTGGTCTTTCTCGATACCACAAATCCTTCTTGTGAAGCTAAAATTAAATGTCTGAGAGCACATGCACAGTGTTGCAATCTTGCTGCCTTGCTTACTGGTCTGTGTAATGCATGACTTGAGTAACAAACAATAGAGGTTGGAAATAGCCAGAATGAAGATTTCCTCTTTCAATTGCAGAATTGTTTCCTTGACTGGTGCGTGCATAAGCCAGGTGGCAAAATGCTTGCCCAGACCAAGTTTCCTGGCAAGTGAGAGGGGTCTTTTGGTAGGGGGTGGAAAGGAGTGAAAGAAAAAGTTCCCAAAAAGCAACTCCTTGCTTTTTTGGGCTTAGCTTCACTCTCCTACTCCACAAATTGAATCTGTCTCTCAGTAGCTGGTTCCTGCAGCTCCTCACAAACTCGTTTGGTCCTTTTTCAGACCTGTGGATGGAAACTATTGGCACCCCGAACTACAGATGGAGACCTGAGATGCAGATGCCCATACCCAAAATACCTCTGGCACTGTCACGTGACCTCTTCCATTCAGTGAGATATACCCCAGGGAGCCAGGACCTACCAGTCCTGCGAAGCAGCAGAGCTTGCTGCCTCTCCCACATTGAAGCACTGCAGTGACCGCTTTCCTTAGCCTGCAGTAAGTCCCAGACGGTACCTGCTCCAGCTGAGCATAGGCATCCAGGTCTTGCCAGGCTCTTGTTTCCCTCCACTCCAATTCAATAAGGACTTAACACATTTGAACTTCAGGGCCCACCTGCCTTACCCACAACTTGACAGGAGGCCTGGCAGAGAAATTTTTATGTCCTGGTCTCCAGTGGACCCGATAGCCCATTGAATGCAGGTGGGGAGCTTGTACTGGAGTGGTTTTCCTGCATGCTGTAGACCCATCTGGGTGCTTCTGGTCCTGGCTCTGCAAGTAGAGTCACCTACACACAAATTCCTGCTTCTGAAAAACCAAGCTGTTTGAGATCTCCTTCAGATCCTGGTGTTTCCGCCTTATCTGACTAAAATGGCTGTGCCGTCTGCACTTCACTGTTGTCACCCAAGAAAGGGACCCTGGGCTGGGACATGTAAGGTGGCTGATGTCAAGGTTGACAGACTCTTCAGCTTTGTGGCCATGGGTGCCCCAGGTATGCTTCCAGCGACGATGACGTCCTTCCCCAGCTGCAGCCACAGTGCAGGCGAAGCACCACGGTGGCCATGGCAGCACTGTGCCAGCTCCCACCGTTTGTTGCCCGAGGGCCTCCACTTCCCGGATGGGTGTTCACATGCACCCAGATTCCTTGGAGTTGGTTTTTTTTTTTTTATAACCCAGGTTCATAAATATTCATGTCTATCATCTAGAAAAAATCCCCTGTTGCTGGCTGGCCTTCCTCAGGGACTGGTGGTATAACAGCCCCTGCTCTTCCTCCCCATGGCAGTGGGAAACCTACAAGCTCTCAGGGTTTCTCCTACACCCATCCACCTAACTCAAGCTTCTCTCCAAAAAGAGAAGCTGGAGAAGAAGCTACTTAACCCAAACAGCTCCATCCAGATAACTTCTTGCTTGGAAAAAAAGCACTAGATGAACTTGCAATCAAATATCTCATTTTCCAATGGCTGAGTTAGAGCAAGGAGGAAAGGGAATAAGGTTCAGCTCTGCATTTGGGAGTTGCACCTGGTTCCACATCTGTGTTCAGGGAGGGAAACTGGGACAGGTTTTCTGTCCTGCACGGTAGCAACATCTGGTTGCTCCTTCCTGGCCAGGAGCTTTGAAACCATCTACAAAACCTGAGTAAATAAATAAGTACAACAATAGGTCACAGCATATCCAGCGGGACCATCCATGAAAAAGGGAAAATACATATCATGGGGAAAAAACTGCAAATCCTGTTCATCTGCTCCTTTCTGTTTCATTTAACGCACTTGAAGGCATGTGTGCTGGGGAAGTGCTTTATGTGATTTCTGGGCTGTTCACACCCGCCTCAGTGGAGCCAGGAGAGCCTCATCTCAGCCAACCCTGCATGCACAGACCACCCACTTCAATCCTTTTCCAATTGACCGATGAAGCTGGTGCAATGCTCTGATGAGTAGAGCATCCCACATCCCTCCTCAGGGACAAATCTGCACCATTGTCTGCCCGCCTCACTGCAGCAGGCACCGGTCCTGCCCTTCGCGGACCGAGAGCCTCATCTGGATTTGCACATCCTTTTGGGAGTGAGCTGCTTCTCTCTCAGCCTGGGATGCTCCAAAAGGGGTGCCTTGTGAGTGAGAGGTGTGCTCTCCCTTTGCTCTGCTGCTGGACAGTGCTGCCTCAAACTTTCCAGGGCAAGGCTATGCTGCAATCCTGGTGTTTTGTCCACAGCCACCAGGTTTATGGGACACCAGGGAGATCCCCTTTTCCTCCCCTCCCCCTCCCAGCACAAGCATTTTGTTTTTCTACTTGATTAGTGGAATAAAATCCTGAACCTGTCAGAGGGAAGGAAGGTCTTTTCTCTCTTTTTCTCTCTCCTCGGTCAATTAGTGAAACACAAACAATTTCCATGGTCAGGGTGAAACACTTTTTCCACCTAAATAACACCTCTTCAGGCTTTAAAGGCACAGGTCCCTTTGCACAGCCCTCCTGGCACAAGAGATGCCCTCCTGGGGCCACACTGGAGCAGGGGAGCTGTTCCCTGTCCTGCTTTACCTGGACACATGCAGCCAGCCCATGCCTTGGGGCATTTCAGGCACTTCACAGAAACGCAGGCAATGCCAGGGCTTGTCATCGCAGACATCAAGCCAGAGCATGCAGGGTCATGGCCATCCTCCCTGCCCTCCTTTCTGGGAGCAGCTAACACCCTGGCATACCCAATGTCAGCTCTCCTGAGCACCTCAGCAACCTGCTGGCATCTGTGGAGCCTGCTGGCATCCCCAGCCAAGGCCTGGGGACAGGTAAAATCCCCTCCAGGAAGGTGTCTGTTCCCTGGACCCCCTCTGCACCTGGCCATGTATGCCTAGCTGAGCTCTGCTGCCTGCTGTGCTGCCCTGCCTGCTCTGGGGGACCCCAGCCCCTGCCCACAGGAGGAGAGACAGATCACCCTGCCTGCCATGTGCACTGCAGAGTGCCACCTGACAGCTGCCTACCTAACTCAGGCAGCCAAACCACTTGTGCAGGCGTGTGGTGTGGTTCATGTGTGACCCCACGCATGTACACCGGGCTGCCAGTGTGCCGGACCCTCATGGGACAGAATCCAACATTGCCAGGGGACATCACCTATGGGGAACCCAGAGCCCTCTGGCCAGCCACCTCCTGGGTGTCCTGGGCTCCCACTGGACATGTGTGTATGAGTAAGGGTTTCTTAGAGAAAACACAGAGTCAGGGTGTGGGTTTGGGGAGCAGAGCTTGCTTTCACATTGACCAGCAGTGTCCAGGGCCAAAGGACGGGACATTTGTGAACTTGAGAGTTTCCAAAGCTGCTGGGGCAAGACCTGCAGTAGAGCTGGTTGCTCAGCATCTCTGCACCATCCGTCCTTTGTTTCTGCAGCAAGTGCAAAAAAAAAAAAAACCGACAATCACAGAAAACATTTCAAAACACAGATCAACTGTCAAGCCACAAACCTCCCTGCTGCCTGGTCCCTGTGGTGTTTGGGTTGCTGCTTAATCCCTTGCAAACAGCTTCTTTTATTGAGTTAGTAATTACAAGGGAGCTGTTTTCCTTGAGGCTGCTTCCCTCCAAGCTTTGCTACAGCCTTTGCTGTGAAACCAAAGTGGTCCATCTTTCTAGAAAGTCTTCTTTGGTATCTGCCTGGCTGGGGGAGGAAAAATGGTAGGTAAGCCCTGCCATAATTTTATATTTTGGTCTCTTTACCCTCCCGGCTCCTCTGCTGAGAGCTCCATGGACCCACCACTGTGACTGGGCCTCTCGCATTAACCCAGTGCCTGCATGACCTGCAAGGAAACCCCAGCATTTGGGGTTCCCTCCGGTTCACTCACTGCCTGCTCACTTTTGGGAGGCTCTGTTGTTCCTTTAACTCTGCGATGAAAGCTGAAAACAGCCGAGGCTTCCTGGCTTCTTTGCAACATCTTTTAAGATGGGAAATTCCCAAGCCTGCAACAAGTTCACTTGGTCACGGGCAGATCACGGCTCCCAGGGGGGCCAGCACTGTTTGGTCACGGGCTGCATGAAGGAGAGTGGGGAACAGCTGCATGCTTAGGCAAGCAGGTTTTGTTGTTTGTTTCTTTTTTTTCCTAAGTAGCTTTTAATTTTTCATGTTTTCCTCCCTCTTTGTACTCTGCTTTTCCCTCAGCACAGTTGTCTTCTCCACCCCCAGGGTCCACCTGGCACGGCTGCACAGATAGCGATACACAGCCACTCTCTGACACATCCCTGCCCCACCCTGGGATCCAGTGGGATGGCAATGGCTCCCACCAAGCCCTCTCCAGCCATGTCCAAAGCATGGGCAGGTCAGACAGCAGGACAGGGTGGCCGTTGTGGGTGGCATGGCTTATGCCAGGGAGGTGGGAACTGAGCATAGGGAGGAGAATGCCTGGGTGGGCTTCATGCTACATGGCTGAGCTGAAGAAGGCTCTTCCTCTGAGCCATAGCCAGGCGTGGGGATGGCCTTAAGCCGTCTGTATTCCTGAGCACCCATAAAATAAGAACTCAAGAGTTTTCTTGGGCCCAGTGAGGAAACTCTTGCAAACTGATGCTTCACTTCATTTAGCCATGCAACAGCTTTAGCTTGCAAAGCCTCAACGCTAAAAAGCCCAAAGCCTGGCTTTGAAAAACTGGGGTTTGTTCTTTGTGCCAGAATAACCCATGAGCTTGCTCTCCTACCTGCTTGATGACTTCATGAACTGTGTTCTCACAGGAGGACCCATTGCTGAAGCCTCTCTCTGCTGCCTGGAAGGTTGAATGCATTTCCTCCGAAGATGAACCTTCCATTGAATGACACATCCCGAGGTTTGGACTTTAGGTAAAGCAGCAACTGAGCAATTAAACCAGGGGTGGTTGCCAAGAGTCCCCAACTCTTCCAAGATCACCTGTAGCACCAGGCGAACAAAGCTGGCATCCCGGCATCGAGGAGATGCTTTCCGGTGGCGTGCTGCAGCCCTTCCGGGGATTATTTGTGGATTTATTTCCCAAACTCAGCTTTTGCGGAGTGGATGTAAACCACCTACACCAGCCCTGAGAAGTGGCATGAGTGCCCGCCTTCCTGCACCCCACGCTGACCTGTGCTGAACGCGCGCCAAGGCGCTGTGAGCAAACAGCTCTCAAGTGAGCACCCGAGCAGCTGCTGCAAGCGGACGCCAGGCGCTGCGGAGGTGTTAGCTCCAGGCGCCCAGGTCTGTGGTTTCTTTCAGCACCTATTCATTTCGAGCTGTTAAAAGCAGAGGCACGCGCTTGTGGATGGGGTTGCACCCCTCCCCCAGCACTGCCATGGCCAGGCAGTGTGCTGGCCCCTGGAAGGCCAAATCGCTCCTTCCACCCCGAGTTCATGCTTCCTGTGCCCTGTACCCCTCTTTGCTGTCATTGCTCCCCAAATTCCCTGATGACAGGCCTTCAAGCCCAAAGAAGTCTCAGGGCAAAAATCTTTCTTCTGACGGGATTACCCTATGGAAATCACAGCAGTGATGTGATTATTATCCTTGCTGTGATTTTAACTGTGCTTTCCATCCTCCGGGGTGGAAAGACCTCACCCCTAATCGAGCTCCCTTTGGAGGATTATGGAAAATGTGCCCTCACCCCACAACGGACCATGCTGGAGTGAGGTGCACACCCAGGAGTAGCAGGCTTGTCCTTTGAGGACAGCCCAGAACACACCAAGACACCAAGCTCCCTGGCTGGACTGTTGCAGCACAAGTCCCCACTTGGGTCTGTGCTCCTCAGAGCTGAGTCACGGACTGAGGGTACTGTGCATGTGCCAAGGGACCCCGAAACTGAGGCACAGGGAGCAGCTGCCTTTGGTCCCCACAGCCTTGTGCCCAAGTGCCAGATGTCTGATACCTCCCTTGCTGGGAGGAAAAGGAAACGCAAAGGCCTTTCCCACAAGGGAAGGACCGCTGTTTTCTAGACGATGTGACTGAGGAAAGGGGATGACTGTTTGTACAGCTTCAGGGAGTGTAAACAGTGCCAACTGTCCCAAGCCCTTCAAAGCAGAGGAATCCGGAGGTCAGACAAAAGAGCAGAGAAATTCTGGCCTGGTGTCCAAACAGAGCAGCTAAGGAGAAGATGACCTCTTTGAGATAAAATCCCCAGCACCTGAGTCATTTCAAACCATCCCGAGCACTGGGCGACAGGCAGGAAGGAAGAGCACGGCACTGCCTGCCATGGGCAGGGCTGTGTGTGGGCTCCCAGGACTTTCCCAGCTTCAATCGCTTCTCTCTGCAATCTCAGGATAAGTGTCCTGAAAATGAAACTGAAGTCCATGGGAATTGCACTCTGCCCCACAATGAACTGGTCTGGCCGAGTTGTTTTGGCCTCTGCTTTTCATTCATCTCACAAAAGAAAGAGAAAATGTTGTTTGAGAGGTGGTTTCCTTATTTTTTCTTTTTTTTTTTTTTTACAACTTTAAATACAGTACTGAGTATAAATTAATCTTACATTAAAAAAAAAAAAAAAAGCAAACAAATTATAAAATAAAATAAAACCTCACCATCTTTACAAACCAAAGGAAAAAGATTTTGGAAGAGGAAACCAAAGTGTCTTAGAATTTGAGGGCTTGGGGATGGAGGGAGGTGGTACAAGAAGTGCCTTGGCAGTGGTACGAGAAGTGCTCTGGGCTTGCAGGAGGCGAGGGCTGGGTCCCTCCACAATTTGCAGCAGCTCCCAGGTTCTGGCTTCCCCTCCTTCCCCCCGTCCCTCTGGGGCTTCACCCCACAAGACAGTACGGTGCGTGTGTGCACGAAGGGAGAAGCAGCTGGAGGCAGGAGGGGAAGGAGACGGCTGCCGCCCTAGCTCTGGGCAGGCACTTTCTTCATGTGGAACTCTGCAGCGCCCAGCACGGCACAATTTGAGACCTGGACTCCGAGATGACGCTGGAAATTCCCATCATAGGTAACATTTCTGCTAATGGTGACTGAGTATTGGGTGCACAGAACCAGTCCTTGCCTGCAGAGTCCTCTTCCCTCCTCTGGAGCAGGCAGTGGCTTGGGAGGGACTCTACAACTGACCCTCCTGTTGTTTTCCAAGTCCTCCTCACTTAGAAGAGCTCATTTGTCTCAGGTGGCTGCTGCCAACTGCAAAGACCATCCTCATTTCTTTCTCTATACCTACACAGAGCTGCCCACACCTTGGACCAACTTCTGAGCTGGGTGGGCTGTGAACACCTAATGGGCAAAAATCCAGAAGGAATCCAAGAGGGAAAATGTGATGAAAACGATGGGAGATGTGGAGATGTTGTCAGGAAGAGAGCAGTGGAGGCACGGTGTGCCGGACACCCATGAAGGGGTTAAAAACCTCGGGAGAATGACATGATTCTGCTTTCAGGACCACAGAGCAGGCAAGGACAGCTCACTGAGATTAAGTCATGCTTCTAAGTTTGGCTGTTGTTGGTCTTTTTGTGGTGCCACTTCGCCTCCTGCAAGGAAGTTGTGCTGGGGGGGTTGGTGGAGAGTGAGAGAAAAGGGCAACAAGACAGAGAGAGATCAGACGATGTCTCTGCCTGTCCTGTCCCGGACCTCACAGGCATGTTGCAGTAACAGTGTGCTTTTCTGCCAGCCCGACAAAGCTGATGCTTGCCCATGCCTCTGAGCTTCCTGCCACTGGGGAATCAAACCCATTTAAGAACATATATATATATATATTTAGATATGTATGTATAAATACACATACACACACACGCACACGTATATATATATACACACACATATACAGGCGCACACATACAGAGCAAATTTAAAAAATAATTTTGAGTCCGAGCCTGGAAAGTTGAATTCTCCACCAGCATGTGCAAAGATGGCTCCCCTGAGAGGGGCCGGGGGCGTGGAGATGATTCTGCCGCTGTCTGCTCCTTCCCCACGATCCAAACACCTTCCAGTCAGCACCAGGAGCAGGAGGGGAAAGGGAGGGGGGGAATGCATTTGGCTTCTTTGTTTTGTTTTTTGTTCTGTTCCCCGAGATGTTGTGTATCTTAGTGGTTTTGGTTTTTCTTTTTCAAAATAAAATATACACACGCACGTTAAAAATATAGATCTGTCCAGGTAGGACGATAAAAGTCCTTAGTGCATTTTCCATCATTGGTCGCCGCTCACAATCTGAGATACACCTCTTGCCAGCATGTAGGTCCAGTGCAAGTGCTGATCTCAGCTGGGCCCCCCCAGCCTTACCAGAAATACAAGGGAAAGGGAGAATATTCCCCTTCTGCCCTCTGTCCATTTGTTTTTCTTCTCCCCTCTGAAGAAATTGGACCCACTTTTTCTTTTCACATTTTCCATCCTGTCCTCTGGAGCAGGGAAGGCGTTGTCCTGTCCTCATTGCATGTTGCAGCTGTCAGAGTTCATGGTTTTATTTGTACTTTGTTCTTTTCTCATATATGTATATAGGTCATATTTGTCCTTTTTTTTTTTTTTTTTTTTTTTTTTTTGTTTTTTGTTTAAAACTTTAAATTTTTTTTAAAATAGAAAAAAAGGGGGGGTTTTTGGGGGGGGAGGG
>JANIJG010009516.1:0-16329 GCA_024611175.1 Megaceryle torquata | reverse complement strand
TGCTTTTAGTGTTTTTGGTTTTTTTTGTGCTTTGTTTTTTTCTCTTTTTTGTATATAGGTCTTTTTTGTCTTTTTTTTTTTTTTTTTTTTTTAATGTGTGTGTGTGTAAAACTTTAAAATTATGCTAATAAATGAAAGAAGGGAGTGGCTTTGGTGGGAGAAGGTCCACTGACGGAAAGGGAAGCACCAATTGCCGTCTGAATCAGACGTCGAGGCAGACAGACAAAGAGGAAAAGTTATCACTCCAAGGACCCCATGGGGGCAATACAGCAAATATATTAAATAAACCTGAAAGTGAAACAAAAGCAGACACAGCATTAGAACATGTAACCCTCTCCCCCTGCAACTCCCCTCTTCTCCCTAGTTCTCTGGAAATTTTTGTGTCAAAGTGCCAGACTGGAAGCCCAGGAGATCTTTTGACATTCTCTATTTGTTCCCCTGGACAGCTTCAGCCAGAGCTGAGATTTGCATGCATTTGCATCATTTCTGCCCTGGGAACTTTGGGTGGGCCAGAAGGATCCTGGGATAATCGGAGCCCTTGTAGCGTGGGAATACCAATCGCAAGACACCACCTGGTGCCGTTCATCCCCAGCTCCTGAAATGCCACACGTGGAAGCCTGTTGTCCCCTCTCCCAAGACACGGGGAAGTGAATGTGAAGAGAGTGACCCAGGCTCATTTAAGGGACTGTGGCAGAGCTGGAACTGCTGAGTCACATAGGCCAGGACTTTCTCTGCCTCTCTCTAAATTCAACTCTCTCCTTGGTCTGCACCCTGGCTACTCTTTCTCTCTTTTCTGCACCTTTGTCTCTCCCATGGGGAACCAGGGCTTATTCTCCTTTCCCTTGTACCAGTGAAATTCTTCTGACGACAAAGGAATTACTCCTGTTTACACAAGTCAGGGAGAGAAGAATCAGACCCTGGACCGACAAAGTCCAGATCTCTTGCCAGAGATTCCAGTTCTCCTGTCCCCTGGTATGACCTTTCTTAAGCACACAGGCTTCCTGCTAGGAGAAAGATGAACCAAAAATGTTGCTGCTTTTTAGTCATTCTGCCAACTCAACTAATGAAATAAGAGCAAAAGGGAACCCCCAGAGCAACATTAATTCTCCACTTTCAGTGGAGAATCAATAGAGAAAGGAGAACAGGAGTTGTTCCACAGCAGAGATGAATTACATGGACCTCGAGGGGATTTAGGTGTAAAGAGAAGTCAGCCTTGCTCTCTGTCTGTCAGAAAGGCAGAGAAATGAGAGGGCAAGGCCCAAGGGCAGGTGTGGTTGCTGCACAATCCCTCCAGCTTTGTGAAGAGACACAAATCTGTAAATAGGATGCACAAGCCGGGTACCAGCCTAGTCCTTCCCCTTCTTTCAACCCCAGTTTTATCATGCCCAGGCCCTGCAGTAGCCCCACGCCGAACAAGAGGCCAGTGCTGAGGAAAGGGTCCGAGACACCTGGGCAGAACCATGTCCTGGGCAAACATGTCACCCGAGTGGAAAAGCAGCTTGCTGTTACCTGCCTTGTGCTCTCTTTCCCCTGCCAGCACTTCTATGCTATGAGGATTTCTTTCAGCACTTTCTTATCGTTGACATGCTTGTACTTCTTATGTTTCCTCTTCTGCACCGGCGGCCGGCGTACTCGCTGCCTCTGTGAGACAGCGGCTGTGGTGAACGACGGTGACAAGCCTGCCAAAACAGAGGGGAGAGTGTCTGTACAGCGAGGGGCAGACGGCTCATGTTGAAATACCTTTCTCCACACCCTATCAACCAAGAGCTCTGCAACAGGAGGGCCACAAGGCCTCCTTCTGTTCTCCTGTCCCTTGTCCTCTGTTCTCCACAGTCTCTGCCCTCTCCCTTTTCCCAGGATGCCCTTCCCCTCACCTCTCACCTTCCCCTCCTTCACTTCCCTTGGTTTCAGCCCCTTGCTGGCTCCAAGACACCCCGGGAAAGCTCCCTCAGCCGGTATAAACCAGTGAAGGCCCATGAGATTCACTGGAGCTAAGCAGACCTAAACCAGCGGGGGGCTCTTTCCTCTCTCCCCAGCCTCTCTTCTCATGCCTCCCTCCACTCCACTCATGCTGAGATCCTTACGTCTCTGTTCACGTGGCCCTGGCCGGCTGCTCCTGGGGGGTGGATGGGACACGGCTTCACAGCGACACTGCACATGGTCCTCCAAAGGCACAACAACTTTTTTGAATTTTGGCTTCCTCTGGACAAATTCGATCTTGTTCACCTATTTGGAAGAGAGAGGCAAGCAAAAGTTTAATACTGCTGCAGCTCCCACTCTGGGAAAACAATCAGTGTCAGCACACTGCAGTGCTGGCTTTCTTCCTAAAGGGTCAGGAGGCAGTTTATAGAGCACGGTTCAAATTCAGGGATGGTGTGTATGGGAGCTAACTCTGCACACAGCAGCAGAGCAGACCTAGACCAGCCAAGTTTGGAGGTGACTGGTTGTTTCCCCTGTTCCTACTTAAGCAAGCGACTGGTTGATCACAGACAGAAACATGGGATGTGCAGAACATGCTAGGCTGTTGCTGACATGATGGCAGAGACCTGGGGACAACCAGAATTAATTCCCACAGGACCCTACAGGAAGGGCAAAAGAAATAAGACTCAGGCCTGATGTAAGCAGACACAGCTTCACCAGCTCTGCTGAGGCCTGTCTGAATTTGTCTTAAGCTCTTTAATAACTCAGAGGGCTGAAGCCCTCAGCTCTGTGTTTCACGGGAAAGGCGGTGCTCTGGAAATTCCCTCGGACTCTCCACCAGTGCTGACTCAGAGGGAAGACTCACTGCTCCACATCCCACCACAGGGCACAAGCTTTCTAAGGGGTCCTCCCACTCCAGAAGCGGCCAGGCCTGACCCCACTCAGCTTATCTAACAAGACCGCAGTCCCTGAAGTGCTCTGCGAGCTATAAATACTTGCTCTGCCGCACGCCTGGGATTGAATTCCTCTAAACCCACTGCCCCCAGCAGCATCCCTCAGCCAGTGCTGAAGCAGCCAGGCTGTTTATCTTTCCTTGAAAGCCCACTCCACACGCTTCAGACCACACGCTGCTCGCTAGACAAACACTTCCAACCAAACAATAGAGAAACCTCTGTCCTCAAAGAAACCATTTCCAGGTCACTTTTTCAGGCTGGCTTTTGACCTCTTGCTTGTTTTTTCCACAAAAACAACTCCCTCTCCCCCTCATTTTTCCCTCATTCAGCCTGGCTTTTCTGAGAAAGGAATTTCCTGATGAAAAGGGCTGTGTGAATACAACCTCTCCCAGCCAACCTCTGCCACCGGCCTGGGGGAGTCTCTTATGGCTCAGGCAGCGGATTACTACGGGATAAGTATTCTTTTTAAACAAGCTGTGCAGGAGGAGCTGTGGGGAGATAAATGGTAGCTGTGAGGAGGGCAGGCTCAGGGCGAGAGGTTAGCCATCAGGTGTCTGCTTGCTGGTGGAGCGGTTCAGGAGGTAACCAAGGGGCTGAGGAGAAGCTGCTCCAGTGTGTGTCTCAGGAAAAGCTGCAGCAGTGGCAGGGGGGGATGAAGTGCTGACACTGCAAGGCCTCTTCTTTTTTTTGCACTAAAATCTGTTCCCGCGATCAAAGCACCCTGTTTCTTCTGCTCTAAATGCAGCAAAGGCCACCTCCAGCTGCAGAAATAGCCGTGGCATGGAGCTGCAGCTGAGGACGGTGCCCTGTAGCTCTGCTGTGGTGACAGTCCCCAGCTGTGCCCTGTAGCTCTGCTGTGGTGACAGTCCCCAGCTGCTGGACAGCACCAGCCCTCCCAGCATCTGGCACAGAAGTCACCCCACGGCAGAGGCCGCAGTGCTGCGTGGTTAATACAGAAGATGTGACTGCAGAGGGGGTCGCAAGGTGACAGACAGCTCTGAGAGCCTTCCACCTGAGACCCGCTGTGGCTTTGCTTTTGGGGAGTTAGGGATGGAAGCAGGCTGTGGGAGGAGGAAGCAGCAGGAGGTGTCTTCTCCCTTACCTGGACGTGCCGGACGCGGATCTGCATGGGGCGACACTGCACGTTGCGGTTGTTGCAACACCCGGAGCAGCGCTGCACCTCCACGCAGGGCGGCCACACCACAAAGTTGGCATTGGTGCTGTCCACCATGTTGCGGGAGATTTCAAAGACCACCACCCGCGTCTTGCACTCCGCAAGGACAGCTGGCTCCGCAGCTGCCAGGGCATCTACAGAAGAGGGCCAAGAGGAGAAGGGAGGATGAAACGGGCTTTGCAGCTGTTACTAACCCCCTGCAGCCACCACTACTGGAAGAGAGAGACCCCACATCGCCCTCGCCCTCACACACACACACACACATGGTCCTTCTCCTTCTCCCATCCCTCCAGCTCCCTCCTTGGACAGAGATGTGCCCTGTGGAGGACCCCCCAGTAAAATGATGATTCCTGCTGCAGCTGTGGTCCTAGGCAGGGGATGACACTTGTTTAGAGCAAATCAGCACCAGTGGGATTTAAAGAAGAGCAGCTTCCAGAGCTTCAGACTCCCCCTCCTGCCCTCCTGGGGTGTAACACCCAGCTCCTACACAAGACCCAGATCCTCCTTCTCATCTGTCTACACATCTGTGTGTCCTATAACCCCTGCCCCCACACACGTGTCTCGGACATGAATCTTGCACCTATCCACAGCTGTTTGTGCGAGTGCTCCAACACCCCCCACTCACCTAGGCTTCGTCGCTCTCGAGACAGGGCCACACTGTTTTGACCAGGCTGAGTTGCATTCAGGTCCAGGTTTGAGCTATCCTCCTCTGCAAAGGGAAAGACATGACCTAATAGCACAAGGTAGAGGCAGGAGAAGACAGCAGGCACATGTGTTCTGCTCAGCAGGCAAAGTCCAGAGATGTGGGATAAGCCATGGCCCCAGTATGTCATGCTAGGTGTAAATCCACCAGCAAGGTCACAGTGGTGCTGGGGCATGGACACTTAGGCTTTGCTCTTTGCTCAAACTAGGCAGTCCCAAGCAACAAGCCTATCATGAAAGAGGGGTACCAGTCGGGTCTGGGAGAGAAAAATTCCAGCTCAAGAATGACAAGGCCTACAGCAGGACTGTCTGGTGTCAGAGCAGTGTAGCAGAAGGATTCAGATCAGCTGGCTGAGGCCAGGCTATAGCAAGGAGGATCAAAGGCCAGATGAGGCAAGCAGAAAGTTTGGTAGATAACACTGAGGTGCCTTGTTGGGATGGCTTGGAACTGGGAGAACTGTGGTGTGAAAGAGCAGGTGAAGAGGGTTGATGGGTGGGAGGTGGGATGTTTCCTTTCTCTCTCCCAACCCACTGCAGCTGCTCTAGGTTAAAGTCAGTTTTATGACAGAAGAACAGAAAAAATGAAGTTGAAATGGCTTTCCCCCTGTCCTGCTCTAAGGTAAGTTGCAGAATCTGGAGGTATTTCAGCCAGCGATGGGAGAGGAAGGCAGATAGCATTCAGGCCAGCCTGGAGCTGTTCCCTCCCACCCCACTGCTTTTTCCCATAGGAAGCGCTGAATAGAGAAATGCCCATAATCCCCATGGAGCACTCCAACATGCAGCCCCTCCTGAGCTCTGGACAATGGCCGCGCTTGGAGATAGCTCCCACCCAGCCACAGCTCTTTCCTTCTCTGACCTGCTTTAGCAGCTGAAGGAAGCTGAATGGACGTCAGCATCAAGGGAGCAATTTTCTTAAAGGGAATTTGGGGCCAGTGGAAGATCTCTGTTTATCAGATATGTGGTGGAGCAGACTTCCCATACCTATCATGTCCCATCCCTCTTCCTCAGTCCTGCCCTAGCACAGCCCTCTTACAAGGTGGAGCAAGCTCTCTGCTCAGCTCTGAAGCAACTGCTGAAGGATTTGGGGTGCGTGCACAGAGGCTGTATTCACAAGGCAGGAATCACGTTCCTGTGCAATCAACATCTCTGTGTGAGGTGGGCAGACAGACATCCTTTAAAGTGGCTGGAGAGCACTGATCAATTCTAGGATGGCCTTCATCTTGCCCTGAGGCAGACACCCAAAATGAGATGTGGTGGATCATGCTCCAGAAGGGCATAGGTCTGCAAGGGCTACAGAGGGTGTCTTGGTGACTAGTTTAAGTGGCCATGCCTGCTTTGCGGGCAGCCACAGTTAATGGAGATGATGCCCACCCTACACAGCTCTGTTGTTGGATCTACAGTAGCGTCTAAGGTCAGGAGAGCGGTATCTCAGCTCATCTGCCTCCTGCAGCTGCCTAATCCTGGCACCCTTTGCAGTCAGTGGAGGGCAGCAGCTCTGACACATACATGGGGCATGGACAGCACAGGGAATAGTACCAGTTGTTTGGGAATTATTTTGCTAATGTGCTAATTACTTGCTAATATGCTAATTCCACACAAGGCAAGCAACTGGTGATGCCCCTTGGTCACTACCTGGGAGCAGGTGAGAGCCACAGAGTGCCACAAAGGGACAGCTTCACAACATCTTTTTCTGTTTCCCTGACCAGCCTTTCCCATGTGGGACCTGAAGTGAAACCAGTGACTCAAATCTCTGCAGCCTTCACCCATACCCCTGGGCTTTCCAAGCCAACAAAGGAAGCTCGTTGTGTTTCTTAATTGTGAGGGCGGTCAGTAACTGCGATAGAGATGTAACTGTTCCTTAGGCACTGGGACATGACAGACTGCACCCATCTTCTCCGTCACTCCTTCCCCACCCCTCCATCCTGCGCTGCCTGGCATTTTATCAAACAAGGGTGGGGGCTGCCTTTTGCACAGTGCTTGAGTTGATGGTGGGGAGAAAGAGCAACAACTGTTGACTCAAAACAAATCTCCTGTTGAAAACTGGGTCCCTCCCTCTCCCAGGTTGTCCTTCTACACCCCAGGTCAGCCCTGAAGACAGCTGGGGCGGGGGGACCAGTCTGGGACAATCCAGAACATCTAAATTTGGAAGTTGCCCCATTGTGTGGCTTGTGGATGAGGAGGAGGGAACTGGTGAGGGCAGGGAGCGGCAGTGGCGGTGGTGGGGGGCCTCCTCGCCTCTTTCTAAGGCAAACAATAGCTGAATGCAGCTGGTGCCCTCCCCCTCACTTTCCCCCCCCTGCCCCTCCAGGGCCGTTTTGAAAGGCAGCGGGAATGCTTTTGAGACTGCGCCAGTGGTTGGACTGGCATAGGAAACAAAAGCAGGAAATTCTGTTCCCCCGTAGATAGTGTCTCGGCAAGGATTACAAAGCTCTAAACAGACAAAACACGAGAGAGAAGGCAAGCTGGGGGGGCCAGGGGCCGACGGGCGGCAGCAGGGTTAGAATAGAAAGGAATTTGCTCTGAAGAGACCGTTTATAAATAAATTCCTGGGCCAGCCCAGCCGCCGTGGCGTGTGCTCCAATTCCCACACGTGCCGACCCCTCCATGCTTTGCTGCTCCTTCTGTTTGCTCTGCTCAGCCCTGGCCAAGTGACCCCGAGGCACTGCATCCCCCGGAGCTCTTATCTATGGGCAGGAGGAGAAGCCACGCTACCCTGACTTAGCCCCTGTCCAGTGTCTCAGCCACAGACATGTGCTCTGGTGCTCCCACCCTAACAACCTCTGGCAGCCCGGGAGCTTGGGCGGACGAGAAACCTGAGAAGTCACTCAGGCCTTTCCTCCTCTGTCACACTATTTCCACCTCCCATTTCTCCACCTGCTAAACCAGTCCTTGGCCAATTCAAGCCATGCTGCCTGTGCATCTCCCAGGGTGAGAAGTGATAATCCCAGATCCTTGCACTCATCTTGCCCATCTCCTATCATTTTTGGAAGCCACTGTCCCTCAATAGACTAGGCAGTTAGGAGATCTAAAAAGGCATCTAATTGCCTAACTCCCACAGGGTTCAGGAGGGGCTAGGTGTGTAAATAGCCAGGTCTTGTCTCCTGAATGGTTCCTATATTTATAGTGAGGTCTCTTGATAGTGTGCCTGCTGGAAAACAGAATATTCCCTCCTTCTCCCTCAGAGAGTTAAGAAAAAATAGAGAATTGTTTGGTGAAGAGGAGATTTACCTACGGAGTCTATCCGCAGGGCACGCTGGAGGTCGCTGATGGAGCGCACTGAGCTGCCACCCAAAATCTCATAAATGTCGTCAGGTATGGGATCCCCCTGCCAGATGACAAAAAGAAAAGAAGGAGAGAAACAAGCATTAGAGAGGTGATCTCCAAATACTGACTGTGTTACAGTGAGGGAGTGGTGGTGGGAATCAAAGGAGCACAGAGGAGGCATGGCAGAACCAGTGAAATGCAAAGACATGCCCTCATGAAGGCACCTGCCTGAAACCTGAGTGAGAATGTGAGCCCCTCTCGCTGCTTCTCGTACAGCTCTTGGGAGACTGAAAAAGCCAAAAAATGCCCGAGCTGTTCAGCAGAGCTCTGAACACTATGCACACAGCCAGCAAGGAAGGCTTCCTTCTCCAGTGCTGTATGACTTCTCCAGGTGGCTTCTCATTCCTGCTGCCGGCAGTAAAGGCGTTTTAACAGACTTCCCTTACACTATCAGATAAAACCTTCCTAATATTTCCCTCTGTTATGAAACTCCCTCACGAGTTTTGTCAGATATCGTGTGTATGTGCGTGTGCGAGCGCGTGTTTTCAAACCATAGTGGTCCAATAATATACAGCATTTGCATACTCTCATTTTAAAAATAAAAAGGTGGGGGTTGGAGAGGAAAATTGACCTTCACAGCTGAGGCTGCTCCAGCATGAGCCTGCAGTGAAACCACAAATGCTGCAGGAGGACATGAAAGGCACTTCAAGGCGGTGGGCTGAGGAGCTGATTTGGATGAAGAAACACATGGGAGTTTGGATGTCACTGCATGCCAGTGCCAAAACCCCTTAAGTAAGCAGGTTTACAAACATCAGACG
This sequence comes from Megaceryle torquata, assembly GCA_024611175.1. Classification (NCBI taxonomy): domain Eukaryota; kingdom Metazoa; phylum Chordata; class Aves; order Coraciiformes; family Cerylidae; genus Megaceryle; species Megaceryle torquata. Next base: position 7,498 of record JANIJG010009516.1, on the reverse strand, counting down.
ATGGGCCAAAATCAGGGTTTGTGAGGGCAGGTGCAACACCATCACTCTCTTGGGAATTTTATTCTTGCACCAGGCTTGAATAGGCCCCAGTGACAGCACTTAACAAGACTACAGAGGAGCAGTGTGGGAAAGCAAGCACTGATTAAAACATACTTCCGAAAGACTAGAAAAAGAGACGGAGGAAAGCACTGGCCAAAGTGTTTGCTCAGCTCCTAGCTCTCTTCATTCAGGGCTACTCATGCAGAAAAGCTGCTCTTTCAGCCGGGTGCTGGATGCCGCCTGAGCCACAGCCCTACACATGCCCCTGTAACTGAGAGGAGAACTTGACTCGTGTGCTTGTGAAACTCAGGGATTTTCATGTGGGTTTTTTTATGGGTGGCATGTGTGTGGTCCTTCTGGTGTACAGCTATTCCCTCCTGCCTGTGTTCAGTGCAGAGCACTTCCCTTCTGCTCAGAGACGAGGAAAACCACCAGGCAGGTGGTTAAACATTGGCTTTTAAACCTTGAGGGCTTTAGCCCAAACCTGCAGCCACTTTTGCATGGCTGCTTGAGCCTGGCACCCTCCACACGTGCCTGTCCCTTGGCCACCTGCCCTTTCCCCCTACTAACAGGGCAATAGGAGCTTTCCCTCCTCTGTCCTGCTAGCCCACCCACTAATACTATAACCTAAACTAGAACACAATGGCTTGAAGGCTTCTGTAGTCCAGGTCATGGGGCAGAAACCCCCTGGGATAGTGGCAAAGCAGACAGTACTAGTGTCTTAAACCTCCACAGCCAAATCCACCAGAGAGCTCAAGTCAGATCGAGCCTCTCTGCCCCACTCTGCCCCTGTCACTGTCTCATCTCACCATAGAGATGTCTGTCTGTCCACCTGCAGCAAAAATAATATTTTACATCCTCAGGCATTACTTCCTCAGTCTCTGAGGGAGAGGGAAACAGCATCAGTCATGAATGCACAGCAAGAGAGAGACTTGTATAATTCAGGGATCGCTGAATAGCTGCGAAATGAAGATCCCTTCTGACAACTCCTGCTGCATGAGGAAGTGTGGGACCAACAGCCCAGTGCCAGAGAGGCTCTGCAGCACTTCCCTGCCTTGCACCACACACATTTACCAGAAAAGGGACCATTTGCAATTCCCATTACTGGCAGCCAGAGCTCAGCACTGGGTGGTGAAATTGCAGGCTTTTTAACATTTGCACCTGCCAGACAAATGCAATTGTGCACAAATGCTGCTGTGCACAGATGCCCCGGCCCCTGCCTTCCTGACACTTAATACGTGTAGGAAATGGAACTTTATTTTAAACTCCGGCACTAGCTGGGGGAGAGTGTGGGCAGGTGTTATGAGACTCGGTGACTTTGGAGGCAAGCTGGGAGGTGTCACCTTGCTAACTGAGCAGGAGGAACAGATATGAATCGGGGATAGCAAATGCAGAGGCCCTCAGGAGCTAGATTGCTGGGGACTGCCTGTAGGAATAAGCTCCACTCCCTGCTCACAGCAGCAGTTTTAGGTGCCAATTTTTTTCTTGTTGCAGATACTATCAGCGTGGCTACAGCGTATCACCAGCACACATGGCTCATAATCCCATCCTCCTCACTGTGCGGCAGCTCTGCCAATGACAACCACAAGCCTGTGAAGCTTCTCACGTTCCTCTAGTGCGACAGAACTATGTCCAAGGCTGGCAAGAGCAGCCTTGCAAATCTGAGCTGCACAGCTCCCTTTGGGGTGATTGGGAACAGCCATGACTCTGGCCCCCCCAGCCCAGACCTGTGCCTGGGACAGTCCAAGACTGGGGCACTGTTCAAACAAACCCAGGCTCAGGGCACTTGGTGGGGATGGAACACAGGGAAGCAGAGGTCCATCAGTCACCTCCACCTGAATCCATGGGGTCAGAAGTTAGAGGAGCATTGCAGGTGGTGAGATCCCAAACAGACTAGCCTCAGCAGCTGGTGCTTTTCCTGCTTAGCAGCTCCTCTGGAGTTATTTGTCTAACACAGGTTAACAATCTCCTTTTTTAACTGCACGGCAGATCAAAGAAGACTTTTGTCTCAATAGATTCCTGGCTGGCTGTCAAGTGCCCCAAGGCCTCGTATTCCTGCGAGGCCCTGAATTCCTAGAAGAAAGTAAGTTTGTTCTTCCCTCCGTCCTTCTGCCCCCAGTGCCTGGCTCTCCCCTGAACCGCATGGGCACCCCTACTCTGCCAATCCCCTGGCAGGGACATTCCCTCCCCTTGTCCTGGCCTCTGGCACTTGGGGATCGAGAGCCAGGGCACACCTGACACAAGGCAGCAGAGCATCTGGGCAGAGGCCCTGCCTGCCTGGCTGTGACACCCCAGTGTGACCACGCTGGGCCTCTTGGCGTGCCAGCGTCGCCTCTCTTCAGCAGCACTGCTGTTTGGCCGCTGCAAACCAATGCACTTGCAGCAATGCCCTTCAAACTGGACATTCCCTTGTCCTGGCTCCTCACACACGTTTTCCCAAAATCAGCCTTCTCCTTAACCCCCACCACCCCCTGACTCTGCAGCTTTCTGCCAACACATGCTTTTGAGCACAAGGGATGCTGAAAGGTCCCCTTGCAATCAGCTGCTGCCAAGGAGGTGCAGGGAATACGAAGGGCTGTGCTCCGTTCCTCCCTCTGGCTATGCTCAGGCAAAGTCTTCAGAGTCTTGCTGGAAGGTGTGTCTCTCTTGGTAGCACAGTAGATATAGAGGAGAAGGAAACAAAGATTGTGCAACTGGCAAGGAAGGCAGACCCTGAGGGCTCAAAGAAACCTGCCAAGGATACTCCCAAGGTGAGGACTCCTCCAGTCATCTTTCTTGAGGTGGTGATGTGTCTACACACCCACGTGTGACTGCACGTGAAAGGACAGAAGGGTAGCAACAGCAGCAGTGCTGGGCAGGAAAGCAACCAGCTATCTACCTCTCTACCCAGGAAAGGAGGACTTTCTCAAGAACCTCCACACAGCAAGAGATCTTGGTAACAGGGTCACGAGTGATCAAGCCAGGCAAAAAAAAAAACAAAAAAACCCAAGCAAACAGCATTTCTTAATTCTCTCTGAAGCTGACATGAAGACCCTGAGGGGAAACTCCACTGAATTCCCTGGCAGACAGCAAGACCAGCAGCACCTGCCACGAGTCCGCTAAACCCCAGAGGCTCTTGCTCTACTGGCACAGGACTTCCACCCTTCCAGCACCACTCCTAGCTGCAGGAAGACCCCAAAATCTGCCTGCTGGAGGACCATGTGTGCCTCTCTCCCCACATCAGGCACAACCCTCCTCACACAAGCCCCTTCCATGTGGGATGGTGGCTTATGTTTTCCTCCCTTAAAAGAATCAAACGTAACGTTTGATCTATCCCATGTTCCTAAAATACAGCTACACCTACCACCCTTTTCCCATTTCAAGGGGCACTCCACTGCTCCACTCTGCTCCTCCATGCTCCCTACACACCTGCCCTGTGGAGGCTGGAGACATTTCTACCCCCAGGGCTGGCTGTGTACCAGCAGCACTGGAAACAGCACAGAAACCACTGTCATTCTCTCCTGCTGCTGTGCATCAGCTGATGGTGAGAGGGAGGCAGGGACGACGTGCCTGGCTCCTTCCACAAGCTCACCCCAGACATGTCATCCATCCCAGCTTCCACTGCTTTGTCTTTGTCATAGCCTCACACTAGGAAGACTCAGGAAGAGCCCCAGGAGCCTTGCACGAAGAAGACGCGATGAGGAGCTGGGCTGAGGTTATAAGAAAGCGCCCAGCCGCACCCCATTCCTCAGGAACACCAGAAAGCCCTGCCAGTGGGGCTTCACCCCAGCACAACCACACTGGGCTCAGCCCATCTCTGTAAATGTTGCAAGGCAACTATTGCAGCCTGCAGGGCAAATGCAAATCAGTTTACCATCCTCGGTTCCAAACTGGCAAATACCTTCCCGCTGAGGCTCGTACTCCCTCCAGGCTGGAAGATCTCCAGGGCCTTCCAGCTCCAGATGGGTGTGATCGAAAAGAGAGAGGGACTCAGGAGGCTCCATCACCTGGTTCAGGCCTATGCTTATCAAGGGAAGCTACTGTTCCCTGTACACTTTCTCCATCAGGGCTGAGGAGAAGGTTCAGAGGATGACTATGGTTCAGTAGCCTGGTAGGGGTCGTGTTGTATGTGCCTGGTGCAGAGGCTGCAACACACTGCCCTCAAAGTAGATGTGGGGACTGACTGTGGGCAGAAATATCTACCCAAGCAGAAACCTTCTTGGTTCTCTGGTCATAAAATGACAAATATCACAATTCCTTCCAAGAAACCTAGAGCCAGAACTAGAGGCAAAATCTAACCCTGCTAGACTGTATTAGAGCTGTGCAGTCTTTTAATGTGATTGTGGTGCAGAACAACACCACCCTGGGCTCAGACACTTCCAGCTTCACCCTTCCCCAGCATCAACTATAGCTAATGTTTCATGTTGCATTGGAGAGATCTGAGCCACCCACAGAGGAAATACCAACCTCTGCCCAAAACAAATGTAACCACTGGGCAGCCCACAGCTCTAACTGCTTCCCTTTGTGGCTTGGGCAAGGGCAAAATGGGCCCATAAAGGAGGTAATGTGATGCTTTGCACCCAATCCCTTCCCTGCCACCCACAAGAGGGGCTGCCCAAAAATGAGGAAGGAAGAGAAAGAAATTATGCAAAGAGAGGAAAGTTTTGGTGGAAGGATATTTCCTGCCCCTGACAACCCCCAGACTGCAGAACCAACCCATGATTTTGCCACTTTGGGTAGAGCTGAAGTGAGAATCAAGCACTATGTATAATTATTAGGGGCTTTCTGACCCCCTCAATCTGCACATGATCAGATGATCAAATGTGGTAGCAGAGGTCAAAGGATTCAGGGTCTTGGGGCTCCTTCTCCTCGACCGTGACTCAGGGTGAGGCTTTGACTTTCACGCGGGGAAACCAAAGAGGGTTGGGGTGTATGTTAATCAGCCAAATTCCCCACCTGGCCCCCACCCTGTGCCCGGCTTCGTCCTCAGCAGAACGTGCAGGAGACCTGCAGGACAAGATGCTTGCGTGATCGTGCAAGGATGGTGGAGACGCTCAGCTCCTGCCTCTTCCCGTGGCCCCATCTAGTCACACATCTTACTGGATAACCAGGCCACCACAGTGTTGGTGTCTCTAGACACCCTGCCCTCTTCCTCGCCCATTTCAAAGCCCCCCACCCTTTTTCCATCAGCCCCTTGGTGATGCCAGGTTGGGTTTCATGCTGTGCCTTATTCTAGAGGTGGTACCCAGGCCTCACACAGGCTGCCGCGATGCCAAAATAAGCAGAGGGGTGAGAGGCTCCCCGGCAGGAGCCGCGCCCCGCAGTGACAGCTATCGGAGGAAGCTACCGGCGGGGCAGGAGGCTGCGGACTCCCCGGGGCTCCCCAGCAGCATCCCCGACCCCTCATTAACCATTAACCGCTTCAGCCCGGTCTCCCCTTCCCCACCACCCCGGGACATACACGGGGTGGGTTTATCTCCAGGAAAAGCCTCCCTGGCGAGACCCGTCCTGAGGGGAGGCGCCCCCTCCTGAGGGGAGTCCAAGGCGGGAAACCGGCCGCAACGGGCGCTCCCCCTGAGGGCCGGGGGCGGGCGGCTCTGCCCGCCATTAGCGCGCCCGCGCCCCTGCGCAGCCCTTTCCTCAGCAATGGGCAGGGAAAGCCGCCGCCCGCCTGGGCTTCTCTCTCCCGCCGTGCAGCGCAGAGCAGCGCAGCTCCGCTCCTCTCCCCGGCCAGCCCCGGGCTTCACCCCGCCGCACCTGCGGGGCGGGAGGGGCCGCCGCCAGTCTCCCCCCCTTCCAACTCTGGGTCTCGCAGCTCGGCAGCACCGCTCGCTGCCGGCGACGGAAGCTCACCTCCAGGCGGGCCAGGGGCAGGGAGAGGATGAACGCGAAGACCACGCCGAAATTCATCCCGACTTCAGACCCCGCCGGCTGCGGGCACATGGACGGCGAGCCCCGGGAGGGAAGCGCTTCCCGCAGACAGCCCCGCGGCCGCCCGGCCTCAGGCATCGAGAGCGCCCCGCGTTCCCATGTCCCCTCCGAGCCGGGCTGCTGGCGGCAGAGTTGCAGGAGCCCTTGGAAGAGGAGGAGGAGGCGGAGGAGGTGGTGGTGGTGAGGGGAGACAGAGTGAGGTCTCGGTGACTCGCTTGCCTCTGCGCTATCTCATAAGCCCGGTGGAAAAAAAATGCAGTCCCTCGAAACCGTATGCATCCAGAGCCTGCGTCCCCCCTCCTCCAGGGATGCCTCAGTGGTGTCTTTTGCTAGGTGGTCCACATGCTGTTTTTCCTCTTGATTTTCTTCCTTTTTAAAATATATATATAAAGATTTTTACATACAGGTAACAGTGACTCAGTGTTCTTAGAAAAAGATGCACAAAATAACGATTAAAAAACGAAACAATATCAAAAAAACTTTTCCAAAGTTTCCTACAAAATCCAAAAAATAAAATCTTCTTCTTTAAGGGGTCCTTTTCTCAAAATGCTCCTTTTCTTCCTTACGCCCACTTGTTTTTTAGAGAAAAGTTGCTAGTGTACATCGAATCTCTTCCCCTTACATTAGATTCTGGCTTGGGTGCCTTCTCGTGTTGGTGGTTTGCTTGGACGTGAGGTTTGCGCTGGGTTTGGAGACAGGTGAGAGCAGATGTTTGCACTCCGGGTTGCGTGTGTCTGTGTGCGTGCGCGCGCTGAGCCTGGGCAAGCCTCAGAGTGGAGCCGCTGCTGCCTCCCGTGCTCTGTTGCGACGAGAAGGAGGGGAGGAAAAAAAAAAAAGGAAAGAAACAAAAGGAAAGAAGAAAAGGTAAAAATTGAAGGGGAGGCGAGCGAGCCGATGGGTCTTTATTTTAGTCTGCGAGCTGCAAGAGAGACTAAACTGGCACTCGGCGCTGCTCCTTTTATAAAGGAAAGGAGATGGGTGGAGCATAACTTGCCATCCTCCTCTTGGCTGGGTATCAAGGCGAAAAATCTAGTGAGGGAGTAGCAGTCCATTGCTGACAGAATAAAAAGTGTGTTAATTTAAATGATAACTTAAAATGACTAATGCGGTAATAACCCATATAATGTGGCTTTAATATCGCGTGAGGAATGGGGACAGAAATTCCTTCCTCCTCGGCAAGAGATAAGAAGAGAGGAGTTTCCAGCACGGTAGTTTGTTATTTTTTTGGCCAGAGGTTCTCACCGTTGCAGTCTGGAGCCCATTTCTCTAAGCTCCACTTGCCTTGCCCCTCACCCTGCTACACCACTAGCTCTGGGGAGAGAGATGGCTTTAATATCTTACATCTCTTTGTGTGCAGGGGAAAAAAAAAAAAAAAAACAAAACCAGAGAAATTTAAACGTTGCTACAAGACAATCTGGTGCTGCTCGTGGCACTGGGAGGTATTTTGCTGCATGATTATCTCCACCATGTAATAAACATCTGAAGGGAAATTAGGCAAGCAGATATATGCTGGGGGGAGGGGGGGGGGGTGGAGAGGGATGGGGAGGGG
>JANIJG010009515.1:1994-28572 GCA_024611175.1 Megaceryle torquata | reverse complement strand
GAAGAAACAGAAAGGAAAAGAAAAATGAAAAGCGAAAAGAGGCAGAGTGTGGTAGGGGGGGGGGGGGGGGGGGGAATCCTTTCTAAAATAGTCACTCCTTTCCAATGGCAACAGAGGTCTTTACTCAAGGGTAATCCCAAACTGGACTCCACAAAGGCAGCCAGATTAGAGCTCTCCTCTTGTCTATCTAAAGAACAATTTTTTTGGGAAGACATGGAGAAGCTGAAGTGTGCCTGCTCCATCCATCGGGATTCTGCAAAGGGACTGGTATTTACCTGAATATGCTCCACAGCCGAAGGACACCTTCTCTCACTCTTTCCTAACTACCTACAGGAAGAACTGTCTCTCTCAAGGCATCATCCATTCTAGTAACACTACTAAGCACTCCTTCCCAACATCCAGCTTCTTCCGTCCTCCCATGAAAATACAGATATTCTAGATCCCCTACACAGCACTTTCTCATGACCCAGACCAGCCTTGCAGGTTTCTGTAGGCTCCTCTCCTTCTTCTTCACAGCCAAGATAAGGAGAGCAAACAGCCAGGATCATTTTGAAGTCAGTCTTTTCTTTGCTTGTCTGGCATAGGTAGAGAAAGCCCTCCTCCCACTGAGCGGACGAAGACAAGGGCAACTGCTGGGGATGCTCCCAACATGGGGCAGCAGTACTGACAGGGGTAGGTACACCCTCACTTCTCCTCTTTGCCCCACCAACAGGATTAATTTGCATTCTGCAGCCTGTCAGAGCTGGCACTGTGCAGGCCCAGATCCTCGCCGCTGTCTCAAAATCACCTTGGAAGAGCCCCACACAGGGGTACACCCAAGTGCAAGGCAGCATTTGATTAGGCAGGATTACACCTTAGCTGTGAACTGGGAGACGAACAGAGGCAGACAGTTTTGTGCTGCTCAACAGCATGTCCTGTCACATACCCTGCAGGTGAAAACTCAACTCAGCCTTCATTCCTGATGAATTTGGACTGTCACAAGAGGAATGGATGAAAATGATGCATCAGAAAAAGAAACGCAAAGGAAATAAAATTTTAAAAGTGCACTTGAGTTATTTTTCTAATTCATTGGAAAACCACTGGAAAAATGCACAGAGCATCATTACTGGACATTAATCCAGACTGACCCTGTCTGAGGCATTTGCAATCTTCCTATAAAATAAACACAGAATATAATCCCAATGCAGTGCATTTGATCATATCTATACATATGGACACTGCTGATCCACACCTGGCTAAAATAAATGTTTTTACAGAAATTAGGTTACCACTGATACAGTTTTGATTCATGCTGCAGAGCACGGAGATGATCAGGCAATTGCTTCAGTTTAGCACTCTGTTTGCAAAAGTCACCACTTATCCAATGGGCTGCAGTAGTTGTTTCTGGTCCCTTACAATCAGAACAAGCCACCACCTTAAAGCACTGATGAGATTGTTTAAAAGAACACATTTTACCTTACATTTGCAACCACCTAGGAACATAGCAGGCATTCTGGCTCAACCAGTGAGTGATACCTTGGAGAAAAGAAGATGAGCTGGATCTGTTCAATCATCTGACTACAACAAAATTTACAAAACATTTAGACTCAAAAAAATTCCGCAGATGACAAACAAACATTAATAGCAACTAACTGCAAAATGAGCCTACTCCTTACGCCAGCGTACCTACCTCACACAGTACAAAGCCAGTGACATTCTGCAGGGACTAGACATATCCCAAGAAGCAGCATGGTATTTCTATTGGAGAAATATCTTTGTTAAAATTCTGTGGAGTCCTTAAAGCTGAGCTTTAGACATTGAGTCTGCAAAGACAGCTCCCATATGATCAGCTGTATGTAAGCTTTCAAATTCTAAGTCCTCTGATTTATTTTGTTTTCTGACAGAAATTACTTTTCCATGTTCTGCCACATGTAGAACCTCTGAGTGACTGCAAAAACTTGCTTGGGACACTTGCTGAGACCCATGTCACTGGAGGTTTCTAAATACATTTATCCTTACTGCAATGCTACAGTGCATAGACATAGTTTTGATAAACATGGATACTAAGCATTTTTGCAAAAATATTGTCTTCAAATCACATTACAAATCTGGTGGGCTTTGTTATTTGCTCCCTACTCTATAGTAAAAGTGCTGATAACTCAAAACATTTCTAAATGTAACAATCCAGACCACTAAACCCAAGACACTACATATGCTTGATGCCCCTTCAATTTACTTCCTTCAATTTATTTTTAATTTTCAGCCAGAAGATCAAAACCTCCCATTTAAAAAATAATCAGTTGAATCACAAAGCTTTGTCTTAATACACTAAATGTGCAAGATCAGAGATAAAATTGTTGGCAGCTCTGCTAATGTAACTCTGCAGCAACTTCCCTGAAATAATCAGAATTAGGTAGTCAGGCCTCATTTAGACACGTGGAAAAGGTCAGTGTAATTGCTGTGCTCTGAGGGGAGAGTCCCAGGGTAGAACTGTGAGTACCAGCATGGTTACAGTGTGGTACAGCACCACCTGAACTCACTTCATGGTACTGACTTAACCCCAACTGCTGTATTCTCAGGTTCTTTTTTGTTTTCAAGGTCCCAGTTGGTCTGGGGCCCTAGTTCAGCAGGTGCTTTCTGGAACCACTGGTGGTTTACCACAGGTGGCAGGAAACAACATGTTAAAAAGTCATACAGAAATGAGCAACAAAGAGGTACATCAAATACTTCCTTCCAGATTTTTCTGTGGGTTGCAAAACATTTTTAAGTAGGGCAGACATTAAATTTAGAACAGATTTCATCCATTCATGGAGTGGTATGAATTTGATTGACACAGTTCACTTTTCTTACGTCTAATAGCCCAGACTCGACTCTGCTTGCCACTTCTTCCCGTGACACTTGCATAACACTTTTCAGCAGTCTTGGAAGTCCACCCAGGATGAACTCCAGCTGTGGGATGGAATTCCAGTTCTAGCATCTGCCCTCCTTGTCCAACTACAGAACCCCCAGCAAACCCCAGCAACCAAAACCAGCCACTCCTTCACCCTGCCTGAACCTTCTGTGGGGTTCCTTACACCTGGAATTGGTGCACAGTCGATAGTCTTCCAGTACATTGGTGCTACCTCTACAGCCTTGCTTCTGTGAAGAGGAAAAGGCTTTCCATCTCTGACTGTGCACCCATGGGCAGCTCCAGCATCACGCCACTGAGCATCAGGGGACACTGAAACACTTTCTGCATACTGCAAAAAGGTAACTGGTAACTCCAGAAGCAGAGGTAAAGGACTGTGGTACTGTACAGTTAAATGGTCAGCCCTGGTAGAATTTATTTTATGAAAATCAATATAAGGTGATAGATCAATAGAAGTTTTCTGTATAAAAACATTTTTTTTTTTCTGAAACAGCGAGTTTAGCATTATTCAAACAAATTTTTGTGTTATTTGAAGATCTATCTTCATTTCTGTTTTGTGCCATGGAAAGCCAGAGGACTTTTCTCAATGAATCATTTCTTTTCTCCAAGGACAATGAATTGTTTTCCAATACTGAAAGTTTCAAATGAAAGCCCTCAAGCGACTGGAACTTCTTCAGGTGGGTGCCAGTGCAGTTTTACCTTTTACCCCTTCCAGAGCATTCCTGCCTCTTTGAGGCTGTTAAGATCAAGCAGCTGGAGAGAGTCAAATCATGGCTTCAGGAGAAGGGATGCTATGTCAGCGCTTTATTGCTGTTGTAAATCTTTGCAGTTAAGAAAAATCAAACTTCTGAGCACTGAAATTATTATTTCTTGGAGCTGTACTGGAGACAACCCAAGAGCTGACATGAGAACAGTGGCTTCTACCTTGCTGGGTGAAACTTGCCCTGTTGCAGAAAGCTCATGAAACACCCTGCAAATTAACAAGACTTAAACTGGAGGCCCGAGCACTGTGTAAACCCTTACATGGGACACCTCTGCCCCAGACATATCTGTCTTTCCTGGGTCTGAAGTTAATGGGAGACAGGAAATACCCAGTTGATTCCAACAGTTGCGAGTCTGATGAAAAAAACAAAGTTTAAATTAATTTCTGCAGACATGAGAAGACAAGGACTGCACAGGGATCAGCCAGAAGGCTGGGACTTGGACACCTAAGACCATCCAGTTCTGTGCTACTGGCTGCCACAGTGCTTAAAATAATTGTATTACTCTAGAGAGAGTATATAGATAAACTCTATCCTATGCTCATGCACCATCATATAGAGTTGTTTACAGGCAGTGCTTAGTAAAGTACTTAAGCATGTATTTAAATGCTGCTGAACATCAGTGTGATTAATACTTGGCTGAATTAGAGATATGATATGAATACATTTTTCTGCTGTTGTAATTTGTCATTATACACACTTAGAAGCTGGTCATAAGAATTTTCTTTCAGCTTTGCATCCAGCAAATGAGTTAATTTGGGAGTCAAATTCTGCCTTAGTTATGACTGCACAATGCCTTTCACATTCATGAGGGCAGAAGACTGCTCTATGACCTCTAATTGGACTTCTCTGTTAAGTCTTTGATGATTCATCAAGGAAAAATAATATACTCTTTCTGATCTGGCAGCTCTTGGACATTCCTTTCATGTCACTTCAATCACAGAAGTATCTTTGACATATGGTATATATGTTTGTTAAGGCTCTGCACATACAGCAGCTGTAGTTCTTGACCAGCTAACAAAAAGCTGCTGGTGAGTACAGGCCGGAGCCATATGCTCTGTCCTTCTGCATGTAGAACTGGAGGGGAGGGAGAGGAAGAGCAGAAACATGGCTCTTACATCCCTTACTGGAGTAATTCTATTTAAATCTGTTTCAAGAATTTCTAATAACATAATTTGCCAAGCCTCCCCACCTGAAAGTGATGCAAGCACATCCCAGTCTTTTCTTTCCTGCTTAACCCAGGGAGGAGTGTTTATCGTCTCTTAGTTTCAAGTTTTGGAGTCAAACCTTTTTATTTCTCTTCTTAAATAAAAAATGAAATAATCAGAACTCAAACCACTGGCCTACCTGCATAAATTGGGTGCTGGTTATTGCCATCACTAGAAAATTGTCACTTCACTTGCACCGATCTAGTTTTACTCACAAGGACACAAGCATCATTTAATAGTTGCAGCTGTAGCCATTTCAGAGTTGAAGACTTTTTTTCCCCCTAAATTAAAGCTAAACCATGTGCATTAAATACATTACCTATGTGTAACAAAATGGGAAATTTTAAAATGATTCCGTCACAGATAATCTGTAACTGAAAACGACAGCTTCACATCAGCCACTGGAAGCTCTGGGTGTCTGCTGAACTCCGGGCAGGCTTACCCTGGTTCACAGATGTTCACATGGTGGAAAAGGTCCCAGTTCCCTTTTGTCGTCCCTCTCATCAGCTCTCAAGAAGCCTGAGTAGGGGTTTCTCATGCCAAACGGCCAGGGTGCCAGGCTCACTCCCACGCCTCAGCCCCCGCACGCTGGTCACACAGATGCGGGTTGGCCTGGGGCACCGCAGCCGGAAACAAGCCACCCCCTCCATGCCGAAACTACAGCCCAGCTGATTTCACACACGGCTCCCCATGGGTGTTATGGACAAGATCACCCCACGTCGGGCTTTCGCCCTCGCCTCAGTCCACTGACACCTTCAACCCTGCACCCTCCACGCAGAGGGGGCACAGTCGTGGGGCACGGTAGGGCAGCTCATACTACAGCTGCCTTTGTTGCTCCTGCACAGCAAATACTAGAGGACATCACTGGTCGAGATTGATGGGAAGGCATATGCTAAAGCAATTAATTCAGTTGCCCTAAAAGATTGAGGCCAGGCCAGGATTTGTACCTTTACTAGTGCTCAGTCTCATCTTAAGCAATGGGATTTCCACCATTTCCCATGGGAGATTATTCCACAACCTAATAGATCTCAATGTCAGGAAGTTTTTTCCTGATATTCAGCCATAATTCATATCCATGAATTATGAGCTACTGTCGACATCACACCCATTGAGGCATTCCTAGAGCCTGCTTCATTTAAAATTATATGCTCTAGTTATGCAGGGTTTCTGTGTACTAGGGCAAAATGCTTTTTCTGCAGGTTAATTCATTACTATTCAATTTGTTAACACTTTTTTTCTCGGTGGGAAGTCATTCTGCAGTTTCGTACCCTATAGTAGCACAGTCCCCATTTGGGAGTAGAATCACAATATATAAATATGACAAAACAACATACCAAAAACCATCCCCATAAAGACATATTGGTCTGTTCCTGCAGATACTTATTCCAGCATTCAGTTAAATGAAAGCAGTAGCTCATACAACACCTGGTATGAGACAGAAAGCTTAGAAAAAAACCCTCTCAAGTCTGTAATAAATTTTATTTCTGTTTTTAACAGAGGTAAGGTACAGGAATAGGGGGGTGGGTAGGGAACAGGGAAGGGCCAGGGAGGATCAAGTTGTGAGAAAATAGAGGAAAACTGAAAAAAAGAATGACTTCCTACAAACAATGAGCCACCACAAGGTAACAAGGACATAAAACAGCAAATCCAGTTGAGGATGAAAAATGTGCACCTCTTGTCATCAATAGCACTTAAAAAACTGAGAAAGTTAAGGCAGGCTTCTGAAATCTGTATTGCAAATAATTATGAACAAAACACTTTGTGGAGGGAAACTGCCTTTTGTTTTAGAAACATTTGAGAGAAGAAAATGTATAAACCATGTATCAATTTCTCAAGAAAGTCTGAGGATATCTATGAGAATTTTTTATGATTACATTTTGCCCAGATCGTGGTGCTTTGCCATCCCGTTCACAAGCTGTATATAAATATATAAATATATATTGTTTATAAATAAAGGTCATGCTAGATACCAGAAAAAGGGGAAGCTTTCTAAAGTAAGCAACTAGAAACACACCAGAGTTCATTTTCATCTCCATATATGCTTACCTACCACTAATGCTACATAAATCCCAGAGCAGCTAGGTAAGAATAAACACTTAAATTTTACCTGAAATCTAAGAAACAGAAAACCATGTTTGCAGCAAGCACTAAATTCACACAATGCCTCACAATTCTGCATGGGACTTACTCCAGATGGTGTTTTTTTTTTGCTTAGACAGTGGCCAAATAGCATTAAGAGATCTACACAGACAGATCTGTTGAGAACATTTTTGACAGCATTTCCTCTCACTAGAAGTTATGTGACTTTACTGAGACCTCTTATCTAGCCAGGTGAGACACTCGCTTTGGACAGAAGAGAGAACAAGGCAGCTCCAGTTCCTTACTGCAGCAGGGTATGTGTGTTCATCGCAGACACACAATGCCCACAGGCTGAGATGGCTCGAAATGCTACAGATCCTTTAGGACTGTGTTAAGCCCAAATATCTATGCTCTGTTGCTTACCTGGGTTTACAGTTTCTGGTTTGCAGCTAGCCTTGCAAAACTGGACAGAACTGTCTTTGGTGGGGCTGTGAAATGTCCAGTGTGACACACATGAGGGACTGTACTCTGATGAGCAAAGCGGGGACTCAAACCTCAACCTGCCTGCCTCTTCTCCACCACACAAGAGCTGTTCAGATAAGAAGGAACGGTCTCAGATAACACAAGTTTTGCAAAAGCATTTGAAGGAATTTGTTTTCATTTTGCCTTGGAACAAAGCTGTAGAATTTGCTGCAAAATGGAACAGTCATCCTCAAGCCATCTGTAAAGATGCATAACTCAAGCTGAAAGATGGAAGAAGCTAAGTTCTGTGATCCAGGAAGAAGGCTTTGAGTCAAAGGTTTTGATGCACTTGCAAAGATATAGCAGGGAGCAGCATTTCCAGGAACCAGCAGCTTTCTTTGTAAGACATCTCCGCAGAAGCCTGCCGTCAGCAACTGCTGTGGAAATGGCACAGATCACCTGCTAACTCACCTGTCTTACACCTGTCACCTTCTTACTCGGGGCCACCCAGGGCTCAGCTCTGGACTGTCTCAGTCTGCTGCCTAAAGATGTCCTGGAATAGGGCTGTGCCTTGTTCTCTTGTCTCACTCAGGTTTTCAACCACAGATGGTTCTGGTTGAGCAGAAGAAGGCAACAGGACATTCAGGTAACACGTCTGGACTCTACCCGAGAGTAACTGTTTGCCAGGGGGGTGTCTGAGGATGAAGCTGAGTAGACTTAGGCATCTTTGTATATGTGGAAGAAAATGAGCAGCCTGGTTTCCAGAGAGGTGGGTGTTCACAAGTCCAAAGGACAGAAAGTAACCAAGAGAAACTGAAAGACTTGACTGCTGAGGACTTTAGCACAGACTGAATGAAGTGCCAAGACTGTCCATTTCAAAGACACAGCATTGCAAGATACAAAGGGACTGGGAATACAGGAAGAGAAAGCTCTCCAGAATCTGCAATACATAAGACTTACAAATATGAGGGGAATATGCAGAACAATCTGCTTTATAAATAAGCAGAAAGTATCAACTGAAATGATTAAAAAAAAAAAGTGAAACATTTACTTACACTAGCCCTTCATTCTCTGAGGTAAAGTGAGCAGGTTGCTTGGTCAAGCCAGGCACAGGGTACAGAGGTTATCACAAAAGACAGAGAGAGACAAGTGACGCCCATGTAAAAGCAGAAGCTAAAAGTATTGTAATTATAAAGAAAAATGCACAGAAAGAGAGCTGATGTGTCTTGAAAGTTCTCTCAAGTGACAGTGCAGAAGAAAACTATTTAAGGCACAAATAACAGCGTTCATTGTGAGAACATGGTACTTTTTCACTCATTCTTACAGATACACAGGCACACACTATTAACGGCACTTGCATGGTTGAATTGCCGTGAACCATCCTCAGGATGGGAGCTGTGGCTAACCTCTAGGATGTCACCTGTAAAAAAACCACTCTTCACTCTATTTCTGTTTCTCACATCTATATTCTCACCTCCCTGTATGCATAAAGCATGTGGCTTATTGGCAGTGTCTGACCACACCGAATAAATCTCCTAAATCCAGCCTTAAAGTTGAATAGCTGCACTGATCAGTCAGCTTCTCTGTGTATGAAACTCTCTTCTTTTGTGACTGGTTTTGAACCCCTTAAAAGGGGATAAACATAAGAATGGAAAATACAGATGGAATTTTTGTTTAAAATTAGCTTTTAACATAATCAGCATGTTTAAGAAGGATAGATATGAGCATGTGCATATGTGTACGGGTACTTGTACAACTTCTACACACACCTACCACATTTATTAAATCTGTCCAGTGGATGATACAAGAGTTCTGCCTTAGCAATCTGCCTACGCATGCTCAAGCTTTTCGATGCAGTGCTGAAACCATCCTCGACACAGCACTGAGGCAGCAGCTGCAGCATCCCCAACTGCTGGATAAATGGGAGTAAGAGAGATGAAATTTATCAGGGCTGCCAGGAAGTGTTCATCAACACACATTTTTGATAAACATAAGTGTGCACTGGTCTCAAAAGTGATGGAAAAAGGGGGAAATAATGGTAACTGACTTATGTCAAGAGATTTAATCTGTCCATCTGACTTCACTCGCTTTTTGCAAATGCTACTTGATTAATTAAGTTATTAGTTGATTTGGGGTAAATTGAAGGAGGAAATCTCTGCTTCTAACACACTATCATTCTTCTAGAAAGTAAACATACTACGGTGGATGAATTTATTTACTTAAAAGATGTAACATTTCCAAAGGCACAATATGTGCAGGGCATCTAGTGGTACCTATACTGACATTTATGCCTCTGAAAATCTCTCCCAAGGACCTCTGATATGAGCACATAAATTATACCGTCTGTCGCATAAGTAACCAACTTGGAAAAGGGAAAACTGGATTAAGTGCTCCAACACATGAAGGGCTGATAAATTCTTAGTGGCTCCAAAGCCAGTTCCTAAAAAGAGAGGAACAGGACTTTCCCTATTAATTTGCCCAGGAAGGACAAAGTATCATTCTGTACAGGAAAAGCTCACACAGCTGAGCATCACAGAACTGCCAAAAAAACAGAAGAGAAAGAAATGCAACCTATCCCAGCAGAAGTGATGTAAGCTGGGGAGTGGAGTGACCCAGGTTCTCCAGTGCTGACTATGAGATGAAGCAAACCATTCTACCTTCCTTTTTACCTCACTCCCCTGTGGGTAAAATGCATAAATAATGATGCTGAAAGGGTCTGTAGAATCACCAGTATCCCTAAATGCTGGCTGACACTCAAAGGGTTGTTACTGAAGATAGAAGACTGATGTACGTGAGGCCATCCCATCACAGAACATATTCAAGGGAAATTTAAAAAGTCAGAATTACAGAAATAAAAAGACAAGACTACCTGCAGTGGAGAATTGCCTCATGTGAAAATGAAAGCACAACCAGCCTGGGGCAGGAAGAAGGCAGGCTGCCTTTAGCAGAGCATCGAGGATGAAAAGGTTACCGGCTGCCTGTTATGATCAGCGAGTCAGAGGAAGACAAATAAGTGACAACTGCTTGATATTGCGTGATTGCTGCTGGCATGAAGGAGAGAAATGGAGAAGGAAATAGAAATGCCCGATTCATTGTTTGTCCTTACACAGAGACCAAATGCATCAGACATAAATATACCTAGCAAAGGGCAGGAAGGTCAAGATAACTAAAATAAGGCAAAGAAGGGACCAGAAATGGGGTGCTGGTTGCCCTGACTAAGCTCTTCATTCTAGCGACCTTCTGGACATTTCCCTCTCTTTTCTATCCAAACATATCACCTGTGTTATACTTCACTGGACAATGACATTGGATTAAAATCCAAACCTCGTGCAGTACCTAAGCACAAATGCATTATTGCCCATACATGCATTTGTCAGTATTGTGATGCTCACTGAAACCTCTCTGTGATTTACACAGATGATGTGGTTAACTAGGGAGGTCAGGGAACGTTACAATTGGCATCCTACTAAAAACCAAAGTACCCATATGAGAGAAAGATCTGCTGCAGCTGCAGCTTCATAGGGATGGAATGTGCCATGTAAGAGTTCAGTAACATTTCCAATATTTTACCCTTTTGTGCTTTAGAGAAGAAGGAATTTTACACTGAAAGGAGGATTTGCTGTATACCTAAAAATCTGTAAGACAAAATTTCTCTCCTACTCATCGCTTCTAATCAGACAGATGGAAACACTGCTATGGAAAAAATACAAAATATAAAAAACTAAAACAATGGCTGCATCATTTTTATTTATTTCTTGCACTCTCTGTTCACCTAGCAAGAAATTTAATTCCAGTTGGATCAGTCTCTTGTGATATTTTTTTCTTTCATTTAATATATTTTTTAAATGCTTAGAGGCATTATGACAGAAAAGCATGTATTTTTTTGCCCTGGTTTATACCCATCATCCTTACCATTACAACAAGACAAAAGCATTAAAGTAAAATTAATCATGTCAAAAGATTTTAGCTAAAAACAAGGGAGACCATGCATAAAGCATCGCTTTGTCTAGTGTGAAGTCACGCTCTGATTAAAAACATATAATGAAAGTGAAAGTAATACATCATTGCCTTAGCAGTAGGGTTTTTGGGAGAGCTATGCAATTCTGAACACAAAAAATCTTTATAGGCTCTGGATTTTGAAACTTGCAATTATTATGGAATAATTCTAACAAACAAAACACTGTTTTGTCTTCCTTAAAGTTTAATTAATCTTAAATGTTGCAGTTAAAACAAACAACCGAGTGAGTTCTAGGATTAAACAAGGACTCCTGGCAGGACCATAACTGGTAATTAAAACCAAAGCAGCAGTGGCTGGTTCTGAGCAGTGGGGCATGAGGTGGTGACACAGACACCCCCCACACACACTGCCCCACAACCAGTACAGAGTTATGAAGACTGCAAAATATCATGGAATAATGAAACTCCATTCATAGAGCAGAACTTTTGCTGTTACTAAGAGCTGTCAAACACCCATCAGTCATTCTGCTTGTGTCACTGGGCAGCAGTAGCCTGTTGCTGCCACGTGACATAGGTAGCACCCAGTTAAAAAATGAAGTGGTCTCTGTGCATGTGTAGGCAAGCCTGGAAAGAAACCACACAGTGAGGATCTGCTGCCTGTACTTTACCAGTCTATAAAAGCCTCTACTTTACTCAGACACAACTGTGCAATAAGCAGTGTTTCAAATTAAACAGCAATGTCCACATTATGAATCTCAGATTAGGACTGTGCCCGCATTAAGTAAAATCAGGCGGTAGAACATGTTTGTAAAATGTCACTTAATCTCTCTGTCTCTGTTCTTTGTTGCCAGCATAGAAAAAATAACTCCCTGAGAAATATCAGAGAGGAAAAATGCACAGTAATGCTAGACTGTGAAAGAACTGCCGATGCCTTGAGCCACAGCATTCTTGCCTATAGATGATGGCATAAAAATTGGAAATGAGTGCACGTTTCCCCTCCTCTTCTGGATCTACAAACAAGGCAGGTTGTTTTCCTCATACCCTTAGAATTACTCCCATTAGTACCGATGCATTTGGTGCTTTGGGTAGCCAGGCAGAGAGAGGTGGCCAGTATCCCCTGCCAACAGATCTAGTCTTGTCGTGGGAACAAGATGAGATTGCTACTCTGCTGAGCTGTCATATACAATAGCTTGTGCTGTTCCACCTGCAACTGTCTTCATAGCTCCAACTGCACCACCACGGCTTACATGGAGTCAGTACTTTCTGATGGTTAATCTTCTGTTCTATATGCAACACACAAAGCAGGACACAGAGCCCTTAGCAAGTGAGCAGCTGCAAGAGCCACTCTTCATGCTGAGAAGGAAAAAGGCAACAGGCAAGTAGCTCCCTCTCAAATGGGTTTGCAGGCCCTGCTGGGTATCTCCTGGGCTCCTCTCAGTGAAGGGTGACAACAGGAGGTTTGGTCTCCTCTTATCCATCTCCTCCTCAATGGACCTGCCACTGCACCCAGGAGTAAGTGCTTGCAAGCTTCTTTCTCACCTTCCCTAACCCCAAATGCCACTGGCACAGACAGCAGAAAATGAGTAATGTAGAAGGTTTTGGAGGAGGGAAAAGGGGATTTTCTGTGCACATTCACACTGGGTCAGTAATCCTTTAAGTGCAAACCCAGCTTTTTGTTGGTGTGTGTGGGAGTCTACTGGAGCACAGAAGGTTAAAGAAAAGACTTAGTAAATGTTTGCTACTACAGGAGGAAATCAAATACACCTAAAGCAATAGTAAGATAGAACACCCTCAAATACCATACTACAAGGACTGAGTTTCTTCCCATGACAGAACCTCATGAGCAGGACACGGCTTTTGCTCTGCCCCTGTTCACTAGGGAGCAAACTCGTCATTTTCACTGCTGAGTTGGGAGGCAACTGCAACCTCAGGACTGACAGCACTCTCTAAACAAGTGAAAAAAAAACCAAACAGAACCCAAAATCTGTCTCCTTCTCTGCTGATTGTACATCTCTGATAAGAATACACAGACCAATTATCTTCCAAAACTGTGGACTGGGAGAGAGGTAAAAGGGTAAAGGAAGGAAATAAATGTACTTCTTCATGAACTGCAAAAGCTACATGAAAACTAAAGAGAGAACAATATCCTTAAATTCTCACACACCGTAAATGTCATAGTACGTTGATACAACACAATGACAACCCTGAACTATCACCATGGTAAAAGGTGATTATTCTGTGGTATTCTCCAGAACTGCTCAGTCAGAGTTCTTCAAGTCCCTGTACTCCTATGCCATAGAGGCCTTCCATGTTTTATGGAAAGAGCAGGACAAAAGTTCTACTCCAACCTATCTCCACTTCCCATCCTTTCTTATACTAAGTTAGAAAATAGAGCAGAGGATGCTTGAAACTCTTATTTAAACTTTTTTTTTTCTATATAATTATTGCTACCATTTGGTGAGTAGTAATAATAATTGTCAAAAAATCATGTTTGATAAAATTTAGCCTTTTTCAGTGCAAAAAGACAAACATTGTCCTCTGTGTTCCTCAAACTGTTGTCCAGGCCAAGAGCACATCCTTTTCTAGCAGGTTTTGTAAGAACAGAATTACTCATGTCATGGGAGGACTCTGTGTTGGATAGCCATTGTCTCATACAACACTGGGAGAGATCCCAAGCACCAAGTGCTTGAACACGAGCTAGCTGGAACTATAAGTTGCATTATCTTCTAACCACAGCACAGAAGATTACGTGCATTAACCAGAATGGCAAGAGAAATTTTGTTTGCTATTTGTTAGAGGTAACAGCAAAAAGACTACTTTAT
The DNA here is from genome assembly GCA_024611175.1 of Megaceryle torquata. Lineage (NCBI taxonomy): Eukaryota > Metazoa > Chordata > Aves > Coraciiformes > Cerylidae > Megaceryle > Megaceryle torquata. The sequence goes on along the minus strand of JANIJG010009515.1, from coordinate 14,396 downwards.
TTTGATAAAATTACATAGAACTACTCAGAAACATCTCCCAGCACCACCATAGATAGTGGTATTACTCAAACACTAGTGATGGACTTCTGACCAGCACATTTAGGTATCATGCCTCTGGGTCCTGTTTCCTGCAGCGTTGGAGCCATTATCACAATGCAATTTGCCAAAAACTGAATGAATTTAATTCTGACAAAATCCAACATACTGCAAATAGGTAAGATATGGAATAAAGCGGTTTTTAAACTTTAATTCATAGAGAGTTCAGATCTTGAAGCAAGAGATCCATTTCTCCTGCCTCTCCTGGTGAGCCACTAGATTATATACAACAAATTAAAAAAAACCCTGAACACTTCTGCTTTATCATTGATTGTCATTGACTTACCAACCTAAGAATTTTCTTAAAAGTAGCAAACAGAGGTGACTATCATATCTCATTAGTCTGAAAAATAGGAAACATACTATGTTCCCTAGTACACATGCTGTAAACTTTTCTAATGTACAATTCATGCAGCCTTTTGAAATTGCCATTCTTACACAATACCCCCAGTCCAGGGCATCTGTACCTAAGCAGTGTTTATGTTGCAGCACTTTGTTAAAGGCTCCTAAATTTTTAATGGAACAAAGCAATTTGCAAAGGTATCATTTCAAGTCCCACATCATGGCAGCCTTTTAATTTCTTTTTCACTCTAGCCTATGCATATAATGCTAATGTGGATGTATCCCATTAAAGGGCTTTGGATAAAGGATGAAGAACAGAATTCTGTAAAATGTATTTTACTGGGGAAAAAAAAGCACAGGTCTATTAGGAAATACAGGTTTTACCAGTTGTCCAGTTTTAGAAGTATGGCTTTGATTTATGGATCAAAATTGCTCATTTATTATTTTATCTATACTGCTTTGGGCAATTTTGACAGTTAAAATTTAGTTTTATTGACCAATGCAGCGAGTTTAGCCACAAGGGGACTAATGCACACACAGCCTGCTGCACTCAAGAAGCTATGATTTGATTCCATGACCAAGTCAGACTGGGAATCGCAACCAACATAACAATAAGTTCCAAATCTCGATGCTCGAGGCAAAATACTTACTCTAAAACACAATCAACCTTTAAAAGAAGGTGGGAAAGAATTTTGTGATAGGAGCCCCTGTGCACTGTTTATTGTAGCTGATACAGTCCACCAATGCTTCTGCCAGCAATGGACGCAGAGCAGTGCAGAGGAAACCTTCCTTTAATGATTGTGGACAACAGATAAAGCTGGGACAAGGATATGAAAATGCAGAAAGAGAATGAAGGGTGTGCTCTAGTACTGTGGCATACCAGGGATCTGACTCTGACAAAACCACCTCAAGTATTGCCTTATTTTTTTTTCCTAAACCAGATTTTATGCAAACCTACATAAATATGCATGTATTCATGCTGCAGTATGAAAGACTTACAAGTTTACTTAAAAAACTTACTGGAATGATTTTAAGCCAATGTTAATTTAGGCCTATCCTATTATAAAATTAGCATCTTCTGCAATCTCAATTTATTGCTCCATTGTGAAGCCCCTTGTGATACATAAACAAATCTCTGAAGAGAAACAAATCAATAAAGTGTCTAATTTGATTAAGCATGTTTTTAAATTCATCAAGACAACTGTACAAAAATAAACCACTTACTTGTCAGTATTTTCCACGTCTTCTTTTCATCATCATAATACTGAACCAAATTGCTGGGTAGCCGGTCAGGTCCGGGAGGCAATCCTCCAACCAATAACAGCATTTTCTTATTGGAACGAATTCTTCACCCAAAACAAGAGGAAAGATGAACAACCACATTACCGAGGAGTATTTTTAGTGGCAACAAAATCATAACCATCAAAAGAATGTTCACTGCTTGCAGTTTTCTATTTCATTTTTTGTGTTTCTTTCCCCAATCATGTCTCAACAATTTTTTGAACCAAGCAGAAAAATGATCAGAAAAGCTGCATATCTCTCTACTCATGGAATAATAAGCTTCCTTTATGCAATTTGTTAGAGGTTCATTCTAGAACGACCTTTTTCTTATATTATCCCTTTAAATCATCACTCTTTACAGCTGAATACACATGAAATGCTCTGGAGTTGTACTAAGGTTAAGCATTAAAGTTGCATGTCAAAAATCGTATTAGTCAAAATCATTATTATAAGCCATTCTACACTCAAAGAACCTTGAAAAAATTAAGGTTATGCAGAGAGTTTGTGAGCCAACTCTTTAATCACACACTGAACTTCAGATATATAGTTTAGTACAATTAGCAGCACCGGGCTAATGGTTATGGGTTAAATGGTACTTACAAGCACTTTTGTTTGTTTAATTTAGTCCAGACTCTTGCTTTCACTCTCCCCCCCGGCTTCCCCCCCCCTTCTCTTTGCTCTCCCCCTGTGCACCACTGGCTATAGCAACACCAATTGGTAAAAATGAGACTGTGATGTTGTTGTGAGCCTCCCCAGAGTGGAGCCCTGCCAATGCTTGCCACTGATCCAGCGGCATGAACCTGCTCAACTGTGCAAAGTCACTCTAATTCCCTCCCTCTGTTTTTCTACCTTCTCCCCCAGGGGGCAACCACTGAAAGGAGTGACTACCCACCCATCAAGAGCTGGCAATTCGCTGCTATTAACCGTGACCGTGATTCCCAATCTGCCTGGCAGTTCTTAAGAACAGGACTGCAATGTCTCATATGCAGTAAAAGTGGTTATCTGCACCCTGGCCTCCAAGGCTCCACCTGATGAATGTACGATTTCTTTGCAACATTAAGGGATTTAGCACAATTGGAAGTGAAAAGGGGAGGGGAGGCCCAGACCCCCAGATGAGCCCTGATGCTTTAAGAGTCGCTTCACATATAATTGAACTTTCATCAGTTATACTGAGCTTGGGTGTGATAACACTGAAATAAAGGTCTATGCTCAAAATGTTAAGTAGGAAGGTGACGCAGCCCAGAAAACATGCATCAATGGAACAAATCTGCAGGGGGACCATGCATTTTATGGAAAGCACCCTTGCCAAACACCAACATTTTTCCAAGCATGACAGCATCAACTGCTGCAATCTGTGTGTCAGTTTGCAGGCAACACCCATGGCCAAGAAAGGTACAGAATGCCATGAACCAAAGCCCACCACCACAACTGCAAGCGTCAGGTTCACACCACCCACCACCACCCGAGAGCTCAAATGTCAGCAGTGCACTCTGGCAGTGGATGCTTTACCAACAAGGCACACTAGGACCTTAGCTCCTAATGCCACCTAGAAGGAGTGCTGGGGACCCACCAGTTTACATTTGTATCAGGATTGCATCCTCTCTTGAGAAGACTGGGCAAAAAAGAAGCAGGTTGAAGTAGATACACCACCCAAAAGGAACCTCCTTCAGGAAGGGAGCATGTAGATAAAGGCTTGATCCACATGCTTGGGAATAAAACCTTTCAAATGGCTATCCACGAGACAACTACAGACTGCAAATGTATCTACCACAGCACGGACAGGGAATTATCTGTCAGACAGCCTTGTTTGTTTTTAAATGGATTTAGGGCTCGGGAAAGGTCCTGAATTGACAGCAGAGGAAAGGAAACCCTCACTGAGGGGCAGAAGCTACACCATGGGGACAGTGACACTGTCCCACCCTGTCCTACCCCCCTGCTTTGCTCCTGACTTGGGGAGAGCCCCTGTGGTCTTTCAGTCCTTCTGACAAGCCAGCCTTTGACCTCTGCACTGAACCTGCTATGTACTGCCAAATCATGACTGTTACCTGCCCACCAAACTGTCTCTGTGTAGGGTATCAGGGTATCATCACTGTTGGCACAGACTCCACTCAGTGAGACCATGCTCTGAGGAAAGCTTTTGTAAGCATTGCCAGCCTCTTGAAATGTTCAATCTCCCCAGTAAAGTTTTTAATGAGAGAACATCTGATAAAAACTATGCAACACCGGAGCATGATAAACTACTTTTGGTACAAGTTCGGGATGACTGCACACGTAACAAGTGGCAGAGCAAACCAGAGCCATAAGTCAGTTATGCATGGCCATCCTTAACGATAGAGAATAAATTGTTTATTCCAACCCTCCTGTGTTGTATGTTATATCACAATCAACTCCCTGTGTATTGTACAATTCAGAATGCCCTTGCAAGGTTTACTTGATAAAGGAGTTTATTTTGATTTTCATCTTTCATCTGTAAAACTCCCTTCTAACTCCAAAGTACTGTGAAAAACCAATGGGCAAGACTCAATAGTTAAGGTGAAGAATGAAATGTCAGATATAACTCTGAGTTTCCAGACTTTGGCAGCTGCAACTATCCTTAACATTACCTTTTCAGCTAAATAAGCTGAGAAGCTACTGTTTCTTGAGAAGGAGCAGCAATGCTATATGGGAATGTTTAAAAAATATTTAGTATTTTTACATGTTTAAAATAGAAGTAGCATGAACAGAAGTCCTTAAGAAAAGTTAAGTAAGAACTTAATAGCCAGCACAGTCTCTACCAAAGCACAGGGAACTCTCACATGGCAAAGAGGTGGGTTCTTTTACTCAAAGTATCTGAGTCATCTGTACTGAGAGCTCTTACAGCGAAAGAATTCAAGATAATCCAGTGATTAAAAACATGCACATTTTAAACTGACGTGTTTTCTTGAAGCCAATTCTACTTTTTAAGTTTTGGTGTGAATTGCTACATTGAAGTTTTGAAAAAAACCTTTCTGTATTGCATTATATTTGTGTTTCATATTGCACTGAGAAGTACTATTAAAATCTTAAAATACATTCTAAAATATGAAAGACATGGAAATGATCACTGCTTATATGCAGAAGACTTTTCCAAATAAAACCATAGGATCATAGAATCATTAAAGTTAGAAACAGCCTTCAAAATCATCAAGTCCAACTGTCTATTAAATATTATCAGGAACACTAAAACCATAACCTGAAGTGCCACATCTAGACATTTTTTAAACACCTCCAGGAACGGTGATTCCACCACCTCCCCGGAAAATAGAATTCAGCGAAACACTGCGGTGAAGGCAGGATTCAAAAACGTGTGTAATACCCCAGCAAGTTAAAGTTTCTCCCTTTCTTGCATTTTTACATGTTTGCTATTTGGATAACTCAAGATCACCACGTGAAACGCTCTGCACTGTATCTGAAACATTCTTTTCATAGTCCTTATTTCACAGTGTAATATACTATTCAGTTACGTGCTGTAGACCATAGTGTCCTAGCAAGGCTATTATAATAATCTTGTGTTCAATAATAGTAGTGGGTCCTGGTCAAGAAAGGCTAAAATAATACTAACTATGACTAGGCAGGCTGATGCCATGGCAAAAAGCTGAGATAAAATTACCCATATATTATCCCAAAAGCATTTCTTCTATCTAGAATCCAAACCTCTAGTTCTCATTGATGAACATACACGTTATTATTCTGCACACACATTGCAGTTTCTTTTCTGCAAAGATTTTAAAACACTTAATTCACCTTAATTAAGTTCCCGAGTACCCCATGTGGTGTGAAATCTATTTTGTCTACTTAGAAGACTGGAAACCAAAGTATCTTTTAAAGTCAACATTTTCAAATGTGTATAATTTCCTTCAGGCACACAAGCCTAGGAATTTAAGAACTCATATAATTGGCTTCATTTTCATAGACATTGAATAACCATCAACGTATCTAAATCCTACTCACTTCAAAGGTGTGCATCAGCTCTAAAACTCAGGTCACTAGTCCCTAATCTAAACTAACTCTGCATACACAGGGGGAAATGCTGAGTCCAGAGAGTTTATCAACTCACAAAGAATCGGCAGAAAAGGCAGTAACAGATCTCAATACTCCCGACAACCACTCCCACCCAACCTCTTTTGCAACCTTGATAGCCTCATGTTAATGTAAAACGCATGAATGGGAAGTACTCTTCTTGCACATTGTTTATTAGCATATCCATCAATCTTGCACTGATGGGTTTTCCTTATCTGGGCAGTTAGTAGAAGTTCATTCTACCAAGGCTGGCAAGAAAACAAGCCTCACCAACAACAGGTTTTCTCCAGACTCTTCCAGATTTTAAACAATGTAATAGGGCTCCTCTCTCTGCATTAGCAAATGCAAAAAAAATTGAAAGAATACAGTGATGAAGGGGAAATCCTGTGGTTCTTAAAGCATGCAGTATCAGAAAGAAAACTGCATCTTAAACATACAGGTGATCATAGTAATTAATTAATAAAAAATAAGAAAAAAAAAAAAATACTGCTAAACTATGCTTTCTTCTTAACTCAGGGCTATAATATACCCTAAAACCAAACTGTCTTTTAATACAGGTTATCACCATGGCTTTGAGTACAGAGTGAGCCAGGTGGCTCTTCAGACCAGGAACCTCACAGACCTTTGCGCCTGCTTGCATGCTGGCCTTAAATGCAGCAGACTCTAATTGAACTTCAGGTGTTTGTTCCTGAACTCAGGCACAAATAAAAGCAGACAGAAAACCCACCCAGATCCAGCAAGACCAGGTGAATGGGTGGTGAATTTTACTTCCATTCACAGATGTCATTACACCAAAGGATTTGAGAAACCAAAGGCCCACACAGAGTGATGCTGTCAAAAGAAGTAGCAAGAACCTCAGAAAAAGTGGCTGTATTAACTTGCAGCAGAAGCAAAGTAGTGCAGAGAGGTTTTGATGCCAATCTCAAGATAATAGATAAAAAGATAAATAAACTATCCCAATCAGCATTTGCATTTCAAACTTTCTGTTTGCTAACACTGAAGAGTTAATTTGATCTTCAGAAACCAGGACAGTCCTTAGCAGCCTTTTTCTCCTAGAAAGGCATCTGAAGGTGTGTTGTGTCCAAAAAAACGTAATGAAGAATCCAGTTGCAGTCTGCAAATCTAAACTGATGCTGCAGGCATCCATTTGCCTGTGACTGAAGAAACTGTTTTGCCATCACAGAACATGTGATGAGATCTTTGACAATTACCTTCCCTGCTCCTGGAGAGTTCAGTGCAAGAAAAGTGTCATATGAAAACTGCTTATTTCAATGGATTTTGGCTTCCGCAGATGACTGCAAAGATAGCCATAATTAGCAACACATGTTTAATAGAGAGAAAATATCACTATCCAGGAGTTTAACTATGAACTTGATGAAAGACATAAAATACAGTGCAAAATTTATTTTGGATGGAGAAATTTTGTGAGGTTTTTGTTACCACATGAAACGAATTAATGGGCATCACAACCTATAGATAACTAGGCATCCAGAATCTCTTCCTACCCCTGTGAAAGGACCACAGTCACCAGGCCAAGCCCTGCAGTTCAGACTTCTGCTGGACCTCTGACCCACCAGGAATTATCTTTTTCCTTATAGGCAAAGTACAAACCTCAAAGACTATCTTGATTTTGTCCAAACTTGAAGCATGATGAGGTCTCTTACAAGTTATAACCAAGAAATTATTCAGTTCTTAGGTTCAAAATATTTTCAAAAATATTCTGAGTGTATGAATGCTGCTTCATGAATGGATTTTTCTTGCCCAAGGCATGCTTGAGAGAATGTGAAAAACTCTTCTATTAATACTGTACCTGGAACCCAGCCTTATCATTCACTTTGGTGCCAAGAAAACTTTGGTTTTCATCATCTCTTCATTCTCACACTTAGCAGAAGGCCCTGAGTACAAGTTTTCATTGCAGCAAAGATCAGTGTAACTGTCACTGAAGAGGTTCAGTGATGTCCAAGAGACAGCCGCCCTCCTGCTCATCTGCCCCATGTTGCTGCCCACTGGCAGACTGAAGTTTAGCATCACAAATACTAAGTTTAGAATGATTTGCTGCAGGCATTGATTGATAGTTTTGTTCTCTGAATCCACTAGATTTTTTTTTCTTAATTTTGTGCAATACATTTTTTAAAGATAAATGCATAGAAGAAAAGGGGAGTCACTGTTTGCTGCAGCAACAATCTTCCCTTTTTATCTCTATCTAAAAAGCCAAAGTCTAAGGGTAAGTCTGACAGGCCACACAACTATTGCAAACTTATCTGACAAGTTAAAATTTCCTTTATTTCTACAGTTGCCAGACAATTTTACATCCGTTGTATTAAAATAACTTAGAATCTGCTTGGAGCTCTGAATAACCTGTTCTTCTTTATGAATCCAATCCTATCACTGTTACTAGTTTAAAATAGTCTCTAAGTAAATCTTGGAGAATTAGGGTATTTTTTTTTATCCATAAGATTTTTAAAGTGAATGTCCCTTCATTTTGGCCAAGAGCCTTGGAACTAATACTCACCTCTGCTAAGGGGCAGGTAACTATCCTGGAAGAGCGGCTTCTACCAGCAGCGTTCCTCTGGGAGGAACACACAGGAATGTCCTTCTCATCTTTGCCTCCCTGTATTACCAGCTTATTCTTCATGTTGACAGGAGACTGGTACAGTTCCCCAGAAAGATGCTCAGTAGCTTTCCCATATGGAGTCCTGCCAAGGCTGCTGAATTTGTACACAACTTGTTCCTTATAGCTTGAGACAGGTGTTAATAGATGTGTTGCCTTTGTGAGATCATGAATAGTACTCCTGTAGTGACAGTGCCTACACAAATCGTAGAATCATAGAATGGTTTGGGTTGAAAGGAACCTTAAAGATCACCCAGTTCCAACCCCTCTGCCATGGGCAGGGACACCTCCCACTAGACCAGGTTGCTCCAGGCCCCATCCAACCTGGTCTTAAACACATCCAGTCATGCACGGGGCATCCACAACTTCCCTGGGCAATGTGTTCCAGTGTCTCACAATCCTCTAGTGAAGAACTTCCTCCTAATTTCTAATATAAATTTACCATTCACTGAGATCTAAGAGATCCTTGCTAGCCACACAGTGAGTATCTGGAGCATTGTAAGGGATTTGAATCAAAAGAATTTTACTAGCAAAGCTTATATTGGTAAATGAGTCACAACACCTCCCACATCATGAATCTTACTGGTGAAACTATGCAAACAACTGATTTTCCATATTGTTGGAAGTTCTGAAAAACCTTAAAGAAATTTCCTTAACCCTGAAAACTTTCAAAAATAAAGAAAATGTCAAAGCTATATGCTTTTGCCATTTGCTTTCCCTTCCCCACCTCCTTTCTGGTTTGTTGTGCTTTAGGTGGTAAAATGGTTACAGAGTGCTTCAGATGGTCAAATCCTCATTTTTCCCCTAGGAAATTCCAATCAGTTCTTCTTTTTGGCTTTCACATTGTGAAAAGTCAGTAAGGTCCTTCTTTAGTTTGATTCTGTATTGCATGTTCAGGACAACAGGAGGTGTCTGCATCAGATGCTGTGTTCTCCCCAGCTGAGGCTCCTTTTCCTTAGGAAGCTGAGGAGAAGAAACACAACTTGCTGCTGCCTCACCCCAGCTATGACTGGCTACCTTCTCCACTGCTTTTTTCTTTCTGAAAGGAGGCGGCAGTCAGGGAAGGCAGGAAGAACCAACTGTGGCACCAACTTCTATTTACTTCTAGCTTCACTGCAAACCGTCTGCTTCCATTGAACTTGGCAGCTGATAATATTTGCTCAAAGTTTATTGTCTGCTTTCCAAGAATACAGCAAGAAGTGTTGACTACTAAGTACTAGGCATGACGGTCTTTAAACAAAATTTCAGAGGCAGCAAATATGAAAAATGATGCCAGGAACTATCTACTAATGGATTTCAACATCCCATATTCTTTAATTCCTTTAGATGGTCCTTTGGTAAACCTGCAATACCAGGCAGGATCTGTTTCAACAAAATAACAACGGGGATGTTTACAGAGCAGTGGAGTCCAGCTCAAAACTTTCATTCAGGATTCCTATGAACTTTCCCGCTCAATCTTTTCAGGCCATACTGTGTAAAGAATAATAACAAACTTTCCTCTGATTTAGAAATCTACTCTGATTTTTAAAACACAGGAGTTGTCTGGAAAGATAGAATGGTGTTTTTACAGATTATGAGGATCTTTTCTGTGATGTGAGTTTAACAGAACCAAAGCTTATTCCCTGGCAAACTATTTTCTGTTGAATTTCTGTTCTGTTTGTTCTACACTCTCCCCTTGCCCCCAAGGCTCACTGTACTTTCTCCTCCAGTACAAACCCAAACAATTACGCTGCCGCAGCTCTGTTCCATTTACTGCTCAGCAGTTACAGACTCAGAACCTCCATATTTTTCTGCTGTAGGGAAAAAACTACAGTGACTCTAGGGCACAAAATGCCTTCAAAGACCCTGTCCTTTCAATCTCCTCTCCCCATGTGAAGGGGATGCACATTAGGCAAAGAGTGAACAGAAAAGCCTCAGATGTAACACATGGGCAGACGAGATAGGTGTGTGTGATGCTCGCCACGAAACTACAGCACTCCATTTGTAAAAGGTACAGCCCAAGTGTGAATCCTACCATCAGGACTTTCTTTTGAGAGGGATCTTCCTTATCTAGGAGGCTCTGTGACCTACATTGTCCCTGACAGGGCAGTCCTGGATTGTCTTGCCGAAGTATGGGCAAAAATAGCTCAGGACCTCATGGGACACCTTGCTCTCTACAACTCCCTGAAAGGAGGTTGTAGCACAGTGGAGTCAGTCTCTTCTCCAAAGTAAGAAGCGATGGGACAAGAGAAAATGGCCTGAAGTTGCACCAGGGGAGGTTCAGATTGGACATTAGGAAAAATTTCTTCCCCAAAAGCGTTGTCAAGCCCTTGAACACGCTGCCAAGGGAAGTAGTGGACTCACCATGCCTGAAGGTATCTAGAACACATGTAGATATGGCACTTATGAATACAGTTTAGTGGCTACCTGGCATTGCTGGGTTAATGGTTGGACTCAATGATCTTGAAGGTCTCTTCCAACCAAAACAATTCTAAGATTCTATGAAACAGATCCATCCTCTTAGGCACCTGAAGAATTTGTAAATGAGCCGTACAGACTGTTGCAAGTGGTGGAAAGGGGAATTTTAACTACAGCATAGCATTTGAGAAGGAAGATATCATTTTCCCAGGCACTTTGCCCTCAGTTTGAGTGGCTCAGTAAGTTTATTTTTTTTAATCTAATTTTCCCTCTAGAAGAAAGCAACTTGAACTCCAGTGATTAATTTCCCCTCTTGGAAAAACACTTTGGAGATGCAGATACAGATGTTTGAAGCTGCTTCAAGTGCTAAAAAGGGGCAGGGTGACTGAAAGTCAAGGAGCAGCACAGCCTAACCAGCTGCAGCAGCCTCTGGAGATACAAGCTGAGAGGTCTGAAGCAGTCAGTATTGGTATGTGTCAGCTAGGGAGCCTAGTGGAAGGGGCACTAAGGAGCCAGGACCATAGAAGCAGAGGATTCAAGAGGCAGCCAGGCAGAGGTGAAGCTGAAGTGGCTTAGCCCTGTGGAAGAGCTCGTCTGGCAGAGCAGCCTGGGAGCAAGAAGGAGCCTATAAGAAAGACTAGTAAGGGAAAATGAGTAGTTTGGATGTTCAAAAGGCTTTGAAGTAGGGGATTTTGAGAAACTGAAGTTCTGGAGCAAAAGAGGACAAGAGGTAGGGAAGGAGACGGAGGTATTTGGACTATGTGTCACCTAAGGATATAAATCAGGGGGAGCTGGCTGTTCACAAAGGGTGTTATCCCAACTAGTACCTCTGACCAGGACACTGGCTGGAAGGGAGAGTATCTGCACATGGTACTTGGCACACCTTCATCTTTGGCTGTTGGAAAGACAGTTGCTCATAAAAAAGGCCATTAAATGCTCTTCAGAAATTATGTTTCTTCTAAAGAATACTATAACTGGAGAAAGAAACAAGCTATCACCTCTGCCTCCACAGCTCTCAAGGATTTTACCAGCCAGGACATATGTGTCTCTCCCAAGAACAATCCTGACCCACAGCAGTCCTTTTAGGACAAAGGTGCTGCCTCAGACCATAAGCTGAGCTCCAGGCCCCCCACCCTCTTGGATACTGGACATCTCTCCACTTCTACTTCAGCACTAGCCTGTCTCCAAAGGCAAATGAATGCACACAAGGCAAGTAAGGCAAGTAGGTGAGACTAACTAGGATTAAACTGACTACAGGTCTGTGGTTCACTTCCCCACAGCCTCTAATGTGTCAGTCTCTCTTGTGCAGCTCAGCCGAGAGAGTCCTGGCACAGGTACAATTTCCCGATATTAATTCAGGCACGTTAGATGTGATCCAAAGCCCACTAAAATAAACCAGAGCCTCACATTCACTTCATCTACACTGTAATGCAAATGTTAATAATTCACATACCTTTTAAGGTATTTTTTTTTTTAACTGGACATTAATTTGGAGTCTGAAATATTTCTCACTTGCAATTAACCTTGAGTACAAGTATTAGTTAAAAATCCAAATATTGGTGTCAGGATCACAAAGGGAGAGGCTGGTGGCTGTTACTAGAATACAAAATGTATTTCACTGAAAAAACAAAAAAACA
>JANIJG010009514.1:0-24635 GCA_024611175.1 Megaceryle torquata | reverse complement strand
TATAATTTTTAATTTTTTTATAAATATAAACATGTACATGCATACATAATTCATCTTTATGTAAATTTTAATTACCTGTTCATAAGTTGATATGAAGTGACTAATGTTCTTTGATTCTAGTCTTTCATGTAAAAATATCAAGAATTGTTCATTTAGACTGTGCTGTTACTGTTTTTTTAACTATAGTCTTAGAAAAACATGGAGGTTATTTTTATATCAGGAAATTAAAAATTAATTCATAAGTGCTTGATATTTTATCTAAGAGTAGCTACACATTATTATTTAAATATTTTATTTTTAGAAATCCAGGTCAATTCTGATCGATTGCATTTGTGATGTAAATCAAACAAGATGTTCCTCAGAGTTCAGCTTACAAAAATGACATCAGACAAATACAGTGTAGCCCTGATTTTAGTGTTTTGACTAAATAAAATCTTTGTAATGTCAATGCAAGAAATAAACTTTGACCATGTCACAGACTTAAAATAAAAGCTCCAACTACTTCTCCTTCATTTAAAGCATGTTTAAATTCAGAGTACTCATTTCTCTTGCTGTAGAAGAGTCTATAGATATTATGCATAGTTTAGCTTCAAAGCTTTTTCTTATTCAGTGAATGTGAAAAAGAAATGAGTATACAGGATTTCTGTTGTGGTACCTTTTTCTGTGCACTAATATTTACAGTATTTATCCATCAGCATTGTAGCTTTTCTAGAAAATAGAAATGTTTTCCTTCCCTTGTAAGTCTTTTTGGTACATATGCTGCTGATACTTTCAAAGATAGTAGGTTATCTATCAACCATGAAAACATAGCCATCAAACATTTGCGTTGTTAAGTTCTGCCAGGATATTTATAACAGCAGCATAAGATATATTGGGGAACTATTATTACAAGGACCTACATTTTCATATGGTTAATTGTAAGGGTGGTTCAATAATACTTTGATCGATGGTAATCAATAGGGTGATTCATGCAGGCATGTTGTGGGAACTAATGGGATTCGTATAGAGCTGCCAAAGCAAGCTTTTCTTCCTCTTATCAGAGGAAAGCTGCAATAATACTTTGATGGCTGGTTGCCAATAGGGTGTTTCATGCAAGCCTGATGAGGGAGCTAACAGGATGGGTACAGAGCTGTCAAGGAAAGGTTCTCTTCTTCTTATCAGAGGAGAGCTGGCAAGACTGCAATGTCCTCAAACAGGATGGTAGAGTTCATAGCTAAGCAGCTGAAGATGAGGAAGGCCTAGTAGGGTAGGGGTGCACACGACCCCCATACTGGGGTGCGCACAGCTGCAGAAGGACCAGAGACCTAGAAACAAAGTTTCACATCTGGGGTTTCAACATTTACCTGTTGCATTCTTTAGAAAATTACTTGACAGAGAAAGAAAAAAAAAAACAACACAGAGAACTATTCTTATGAAAACTCAAGTTAATGTTGGAAATAAAATTTCATTCCTTGTACAAGGTTAAGAAGTTGTTTCAGCAAGAAAAGAGAACAGCTTTTCTTTGTCCTCTTCCCACAGTATACCCAACAAATAAGCTATTATTAAATTAATTTTAAAAGTGAAAAAAGGAAAAAAAAAAATACCTAAAAAAATTAATATATTTAAGATCAAAGGAAACTGCAAAGACAATCTAGCAGAAATATTCTTAGGAGCCTTGTAATGCAGAAAATCAAGCTGAAGAATCCCAAGAGCTGTGTTCTTAGCCAGGGTATGGTGGGATGAATAAATGACATTCATTTCCAGATACTGCCTTTGTGCATTGTAAACCACAGGAGTAGTTTTATAGTATACGTGGTACTAGAGTACCTCACTGATAAATAACTGCTCAAGAAAGTCCAAAGGAGGGCTACAGGGATGATTAAGGGACTGGAACACATGCCTTACAAGGAAAGGCTGAGACACCTGGGGATCTTTAGTCTAGAGAAGAGAAGAGAAGACTGAGAGGGGATTTGATCAATGTTTATAAATATATGAAGGCTGAGCGTCAAGAGGAAAAGGACAGCCTCTTCTCACTCATGCCCTGTGATAGGACAAGGGGGAATGGATATAAGCTGGAACACAAGAGGTTCCACCTTGACATGAGGAGGAACTTCTTTACTGTAAGGGTCACAGAGCCCTGGAATGGGCTCCCCAGAGAGGTGAAGTCTCCTTCTCTGGAGATTTTCAAAACCCGCCTGGATGTGTTCTTTTGTGACCTGTGCTAGATTATATTATCCAGCTCTGGAAGGGAGGTTGGACTCGAAGATCTGCAAGGTCCCTTCCAACCCCTGACACCCTGTGATACCTGTGAAATAAATTTTAATATTTGGTCCTATGTGTCTGACCTCTTCAGGCCAGTAATGGTTGAAACATCCAGGTCAACGCTGTGGTTCTTTTTTTCACTCTTATTTTTCTAATATGTTTACCACCAAATAAGTATTAATTTGACTATTTAAAAAAAAAAAAAAAAAAAAAGGAGATAAGAGAACCTTACAAACCAAGGCTTTTTACATTATACTGAAACTGCTATGAAAACTGAAGAATGAAACAAAAGTATTGACAGAGAATATAAAATATTAACATTTCTAACTACTAAAGCTTATAGCTACTATACCACAATGTTATCAAGCAGTGATCTTTTTCGTAGATTACACTGATAAAAGGGCTGTAAACTGCTATTGCAATGCAGTATTTAATTTTTAATTGAATGTTTTAAGTTACAGTGTTATGTAGGGATGCAGAGGCCTCACCTAACTATTTTCCCTGTGTTTTAAAGCTGATGCTGCTGAAGTTGTGCCAATACGCTTCTAATTCCTTTAAGTAAAAATTGAGTATTTCAAGTCTAAGGGAGAACTAGGGATAAAACTCAGGAACAGTAATGAACAGGTTAAAGAACAGATTCTTGAGATATTAAATCTCTGCAAACGTTAGTTTCATACATGAGATCTGAATTCAGGTAACAACAACAACAAAAAAGGGCAAATATGAGAAGACTTTTCTATAGTACAAGATTTGGAATACATAGGATTCTTCACAGTGGGTAAGCCATTGTAGTTTTCACTTGTTGAAGTCAAAGATATAGATATACGTGCTAGTATATGTTGAAGGCAGATATCAATTGAGTTAAAAATACAAAAACAAATACAAAACCTTAAGGCATACAGACTGGATTTGCTTTAAGAATGGGATTCAACTGTGAAACCAAAAGCAAAGGTAAGCAGTGCAGTTGTACTAATAACTCCAGTTAATGGAATCAATGCCAGGCTAATCCAGCACAACTCTGCAGCCCTTAGCCTGACACATATTTACTACATTCTGTCATTTGTCCCAGCAATGAATGGTTGTTCATATATATATACTAAAAACATGCATAAAAATCTAATTATGCACAACTGAGACAGCTGCCCCATCCATGTTTTATTCTTAAACTACAACAATTTCATTTATAAAGATGCTAAAATATTGCAGCAGAGCAATCTATCTAGTTATAAATGAATCACACATTCTGAAAGAATACAAGCTATTCAGCCTATTGTTTGACCTGCAGTACCATTATCAGTATAAATGAGAAAAGGGATGCAGCTGGGTCTCACTATCTCTAACATTTTCCTCTTAGGGAACAAACAGTAGAAAGAACAGTAGCTAAGACTGAATCTAACATTTTCAGTCAAGGACAGAATGGACTTTGTATTCAAGCACAACCTTAAATAACATTGTAAAGAACCGTGAGTTTAGAAGAGGACAAATCTTGAATCCTACCCCTGAACCATAGTATATGCCTGACCTGTTTTTCATGTAACCTGGATATACCATATATTCCATATTCCAGATAAACCATATCTGCCCCTTAGTAGCAAGGTGAGTGATGAATGCTTGAAGAATAGAAATTGAAAGAACAACAAATTTAGCTAGTACAAGAGACAACTGTCAGGGGAAAAGAAGTAGTCACATTTGAGAAAATATTTCATAGAGAAAATAAAGGTAGAGAAATTGGATAATTCAGACCTCTGAACCAACTTAGTAGGTGGCTTCAGAGATTGCAATATCAGGTAAGCATAACTTAACATAGAGTTAACATAGGCTGTTATGAAACTAATAAATTGAGATAACTACAGTTGAGAAAGTGGGGGTGGGGTGGGGAGAGGAGGGAGAAAACATTAGACTCCCTTCTTTTGGCTTATTTTCCTACTGGATCTATCTGAGAACAGTGCTCTTGCCAATATAAAATTTTAGATTACAAAGGTTCCTCTGTCTAGCGAAAGCAGAGTTCTTGGAAATTAAGTACTTGGTTTTCAAGGAATTCTGTTCCCCATGCAATTTTGATTGTTTTTATTGGTCTGAATGATCAATGGCAGGAGCAGAAAGGACACTAAGAGAACAGCTAGGAGAAATCAGTGATCTTTAGAAAGCCTGTCTGGAAGGGTACAGAACTGAAGGGCCAACACTAATTACAAAAAATAGAATCCTATGTTAGACAGATAGATAAATAAATAAACATAATATATATACACACCCAAACACATATATATCTAAAAAAGGAGAAACATCTGTGTTCACGTATGCATGTTGTTCTCAGGCAAAAATTTTTTAACTGATTTTTCAGTCCTCTGTACTTGGTGGTACTGCACGGTGGAATACTCTAAAGGCAAGAGTAAAAATATCTGGTGGAAAAAAAAGAAAAAGAATATGCAGAATCTCCAGAAGTGGAGAAAAGTACTTGTTCTAGAAAAAGGTTAACAGAGATGGTCAGTAAATGCCAACTATTGTAAGGTTGGATTTTTTTTTTTTTTTTTCCTAAAAATAAACTTCTAAAGTTTCATTATTCTTTTAAAAATATTTTAAACATTTTAAACATTGCAAATTACAGCCACCAGACTTTGGATCCCAGATTTGTGCTGCAGTTATAGCTATCTTTCCTGCAGACTGCAATTTGTTCTTTTATCACCCAGACAGGATACATAATCAAGAGGGTCATAAAGCCAGAGTATCTGTCTTTATGATAAAGTTCAACAAGCTGACAGGCAAGGCTTGGGGATTATTTTTAGACACCAAAGCCATAAATATTTATGTTTCATGAATTTATAATTTTTAAAGAAAAGACCATTAGAAACTATGCTGTTGGAGAGACTGATTTTCTTTGCTCTATAGAGCTTGATTTAATTACATAGTCTACTGATTTATTTTACATCTGAATGTATTTCAGTGAAACACTAAAATCTATATATGTATTTTCCCAGGAGTCCTTAAACCCCAAAAATCTCAAGAAATCTGTCCTGTTTTTCTGTTGAGCATGCAGTCTAGGTTCTTCTACATTAGTCTAACAGTTCTGTTGGACCGTGGTGATAAATAATTGAAGAATATTATTTCTAAGACTATTTTTAAATTTATTTATCATTAGTTCCTGGATTATTTTAATCAAGTTTAGAAACTTTCCAATTACTGTTACGTACATTTTTTCATCTGAATTTAATTCAAATTGGTATTTAGTATGCACTTTATATTGTTAATTAAATTTAGTCATCAGGGTTTTTTTCTACTGCTATCTTTAGCCATTCTATACTGTTTCCACACAGATGCTGCTGTTCAGGTAAAATGCAATGCAGCACAAAAACAAACAAAAAACCACAAAATCAAAACTCACAAACAAACAAACAAAAAAAAAAAAACACAACAAAACAAACAACCAAAAAAACCCCAAGCCAAAATAAAACAAAACCAAAACCACACAAAAAAAACCCAAACCAAACCAAAACAACAACAACAAAAACCAACAACAAAGATCCTAACAAAAATTTACAAATAAACAACTGTCAAAAACGGGGACATCTGTTCTGAGTGCTTGCTGATACAGAAGGAATTCATATCCATCCTGTGTATTAGATCTAAATAACCATTTTATTTGATAAAAGAAATCTAAAATATTTAAAACACCAAATACCTTCAACAACTATACAGCAATATAATTTCAATTGCTATTGATAGCTGTAATGATTAAAGTGTATTCCAGTATAGTTGTAGCCTATCTTAAGGAACCACTTCCAAGATCAATAGAAACACCTGTCCTTTTTGTACCTAAAGAAGATTTAACACACAAAATACCTTCAAGTTAAGTACCAGCTGCCTGAGGCTCTATGCAGACAAGGGTAATACAAGGCTGACACTAAATCTTGCTTATATATATTCAGTATTGTGGCTTACATCCCTTTGCTGAAAAAAAAATGTCAGTTAGAATCACAGCAACATTCCATCAGCACTGTACCCAAGAGAGAAGACTTTGTCTCCTCTAGAAGAACTTCAAGAAAAGCTTCTACAAAAATTAGATAGACATAATTATCAGGAAGATTAATGTACTTTATGCAGAAAATTCTCAGCCATTGAGAGTAAACCATTAGATGTACAACTGCAGCACCTAGAGAGGCTGGGCTGTTTTTTCTAGTAAGTGGTCCTCCAATAGGGTTAAGCAGAATCTGATAATGAACAAATACTCAAAACAGGCATAAAACTTTTTAACACCCAAACCCCATTTTTTTGGAGGTTTGTGCTTCTTACAGTTGTTACTGATAATTACCTTTAAATTTGCTATCCCATGTTTTTTTTCACACAGTTGTCCTAAAGCATTCTTTTTACTTCAGGTTTTTGTGTTTTTTTGTTTTTGTTTTGTTTTATTTTGTTTTGTTTGTTTGTTTGGGTGGGTGGGTGGGTGGTTTTTTGATTGGTGTTTTGTTGTTGTTTTTTAGTTTGGTTGTTTTGGTTTGGTGGTTTTTTTGTGTTTGGTTTTTTGGTTTTTTTTTTCTGGTAATAAACTGGATTTCTCTTCCAAAGTGTTCCAACTGATCACATGTATATGACATCAGAGAAGTGCTTGCTTAGAACCTATACACTTTATCATCTTTCTAGACCCTTTTAATACTACAGATACAGATAAAGAGAAATATCTTTATCAAGAAGAGGAACAGTATCTTCTGCTATTAAAAAAAAAAAAAAAAAAGATTGTATTACTGTTTATACATTTCTGGATGTTTCTTAGAATTTTTAGGAGTCTATATATATATATATATCTGGCATGCACAGTATTGTGTGCTTGATTATATATCGTCTAAGTACCTCACAATGTTTACATGCAATGAGGTCATCTTGGGAGCTCTCTAATATAGATAAAGAATTGTGAAACAGGAGAAAAAGATGATTTGGCCAATGACACAGTTTAGGCAAAAGCAATCAAAATATGTTTTGCATCCTGGAGTTGCATTTTAGTTACTGAGCTATTATTGTTTGGAAGTTGTTTAATCATTCTATTCTTTGCACATCTTAAGAGGTAGAGACAGAATACAAAACAAAACAACACCTATGATTCTTCTTTTTTGTTTAAAATCTTTCATTTCAAAAAATAAAGCAGAATATTT
Organism: Megaceryle torquata; assembly: GCA_024611175.1. Classification (NCBI taxonomy): domain Eukaryota; kingdom Metazoa; phylum Chordata; class Aves; order Coraciiformes; family Cerylidae; genus Megaceryle; species Megaceryle torquata. The sequence continues at coordinate 17,253 of JANIJG010009514.1, read as the reverse complement.
CAATGCAAGAGTTTAGACTTTTCTGATTCTTAAAACTGCTAACAAAACAACAAACCTCTTCTATTAATAGAAACTGTTACTTAAGATATGACTAAAAATTACAGCAAAGTATAAATCTTTGGCTCTACACTGTCATAATGAATAGGGAAACACCTAATCCCATTGACATTGGACTAAATTACAAGGTGCTGACTCTGAAACTTATGATGGATCAAAGAAATACATAAAAAACAGCTCTGCACCAGTAGTGCACTCTTATTACTTGTCATATCAGAGAGGAACCAGTATGCTTTTGAATGCTTACTTGTCCTGGCACATTCTTTTTTTCTTATGTTTTCAAAGGCTGTGCCCGCTCATCTGTGTGCAGATGCTATTGCCTGAGTTGTTCCAGCTCTACACTTTAATTTTTGCGTTTCTATTCACAGTTCGTAGTCTCAGCATGAGACAGTTTCCTCAAAATGGATTCAGATTATTCATGAGTGCATAAATTGAGTTGCTGGAAGAACTGTGAGTTTAAAAAAAAATAATTTAAAACATTTAAAAATCTTAAACTGCACAAAGGAGAATACATGGTCCCGTGGCTTTGAAAATAATCAGCTATAAACACATTAGAATGAAATTAACTTTAAAACATCAACATAATTAAATAGGAAACATTCACAAATTATCTCTGCAAGTCCAAACACACTCAGTGAGGGTACACCTCATCTAGGTAAGCAGAAAATAGTGTTAGAAAATAGATTTAATTTGGTTTTAGGGTGTTTGTTTGGGTTTTTTTGGTTGGTTACTTCAGGGATTTTTTGTTTTTGTTGTTGTCGTTTGTTTTTTAGAAAAATGCATCAGTCAGACACTGATTCTGAAATAATAATACAGTTAAAGGCAAAAAGCTGGTAAGACTACATAAAGTTAACACTGCATATCATAACTATATCTTACATTAAAGGTCTGATAGCTCAAGAGCTGCTGCACTGTCAACAAAGGCTTATTCCTGTTAAGAATGGTGTTTCAGGGGGTCCTTGGTTTACGTTTTCCTGAAGCAGTATGTGAATACAATCTGGTCACCATTGGTGTAAACATCTCTTCCTCTGCAGCTTCTGTCACATGAAGCTGTGTTTCTGTTTCTCATCCAAGCCATGTATTTTTATATAATTTTGGCATTTCATCCTTGCTTTTCTTCTTTCTTTGAAACCCTTTCCCAACTGTCTTGATAATCAATTTGAATTGTGTTATATACATTTTAAAATATTAACTTTAATTATCTCAAATACTGCAGAACAGGTTTTTCTTGCTCATGAAGTTTACTACAGATTACCACAAACAGTAGAAAATACTCTTGATTTAAATAAGTTCGGAATTAAGCTTTTAACACTTAACAACTCATCCTGCATGTAAGTGACATGGCTTGGTGTGCATGTAAACAGAAGGCATTCATCAGTGTTCAGCTATCACGACTTGGATAAAATTCCTGTACCAGCTATTCCACTTTTAGTACCTTTGGAAGCACAGATTGCAAGCCCTGAAAAAACATCACAGAACATTTTCAAAGTTTTCATGAAGTGAATTTGTAGAAGACTAATCACCAAAGATAGCTCAATGTATTCTACTGGTGATTCCTGATGACGTCAAGCCAGAAGCTAAGTAAGAAAAATCTTGGTTAACAGCTTCCAAGAAAAACATTTTAAAGGTGCCAACTGACAAACAACCACTAAAGATTGTCACAGTTTAGGGTCAGGGCAGCCCTTTAGACCAATAACAGACGCTCTCTGTTAACCCCCCTTCCTCCCCAAAGGGGAAAAGAAAGGGAGAGAGACTTAGTAATCAGAAAAGGAAGCTAGAACAGCTTTAATGATAATAATAAAATACAATATGTACAAATACATACAAAATCAGTATCGAACCCAACCTCCCCCCCCCCAATGGTAATTACATTGCTGTCACCACTGATGCTGTGAAGCAGGCACCGGGAGGTCTCAGACTGGGTCCCGCAGCAGATGGGAGCTGTGTTCAGGAGCTGGACTCTGGTACCACATTCAGGAACACACTGATTGGGATCAAAGGCAGAACAGACAGAGTCTGTATGTTCCAAGGAAGGAACAAGGAAGGACGAGCCAAGCCAAGCAAAGCTGGCAAAGCAGTCCAAGAGGGGATGGGAGCCCAGGAGCCCCCAGAAAGAGGGTGAGCAAGCAAGCAAGAAAGCAATCTATTAAGCAAACAAAACTAGCAAGCTAACAAAAACCTATAGACTTTTCAGATTCCTCTGCTTTATACTGAATAAGACGTATATGGGATGTAATACCTTATTGGTCAGTTTGGGGTCACCTGCCCTGTAGGCTCCTCCCTGAAGGTGCGGCCTTTCACTTTCCTGCACCCCGCAACGTGGTACACAAGATCCATCATTGGCCTTGGTCTGCATACCAATCCTTGGAAGTAACTCTAAACACCGGGTGTTATCACTGCTAGAAGCAAACACTGTGAAAACATGTTGCTAACTTCAGAAAGTGCAGTTAGTTAGAAGTACTGAACTGAAAAGTAAAATCACTGAACATAATTAGTTCTGTTCTCACTCAAACCAGGACAAAGAGATATTAGCTTCCACTTAAATATTTTACACAGTCACACTTTTTTTTATAACTAGCAGAATGCAGGGCAAAAATAGCCTGGGTCAAAACACAAAGCTTCTAATCTCCAGGAAAAAGCAAGCACCTCCTCTCCAGGACTAACGCTGTTCCTGGGATGGTAAAGGAAAGGTGTCCTATTAACACTCTGCAGATATAGCAAAGGATTTCCTTATCAGAGTAGTACAAGCCTTTCAGCAGCAATAAAACTGATTTCAATATGTTGGTGGTTAACCTTGGTAGGCAGCTAAGCACCACACAGCCTTATCCTTAAATCGATTTCACACCATGACATTAGCTTTTGAAGTAATACATATAAAAGATCTAGAAAGAACAGATCAAAACTTGATTGGCATGAAAATTAAAAAAAAAAATAATCAATTAACAAACAAACCAAAACCACTTATATAAATTAAAAAGATTTGGTTGGAAGAAATATATGCTTCTGGAGTTAAAATTTAATAGCAGTAAAACATCAAATGAGTTAAGCAGAATCAGTGTAACATGACATCCCTAATTCCAGATAAAGATGCATTATACATTCTCTAGGTATTTCAAAAGTGGTCAAACTGTAATTTAAATAGTGCCAAAAATCAGTAAAGGTACTTACTTAATTCCTAAGAAAGTGAACAAGAATAACTAGCAAAACATGAAAATATCAGGTGATATGGTTAGAATAGTGTCATTAAGCATGAGTTCTATAAAAGCACGTATTCTTATTTTTGAAGAAGGATAAGACAATATGTGAAAAGGAAACAAGCAAATATAATTAATTGAGATCTTCAAATTTCTTTTGATTCAGTCCTTGGAAAAAAAAAAAAAAAAAAAGGAAGTATTAATAACCACACAGTAAGAAGCAAAATGTAAGATCAATAACAAGCCAGCTAAGAAAAAAGAATTATAAATAGCATTATAAAAAATAAATAATATCATTTTGTACCAGAGATGTTGAAACTGTACTGGTATGGTTCAAGATTTTTGAGACATGGATATACAAGAGACTAAACTTACAGATCTACGTTGATTAGGAAGGAAAACCAACACCCACTATTGTTAACCATTCCAAAAAGACTTAATTCAACAACATTGTTGGCAGGATGATAAATTAGATTTCATTTTACATAGAAAAGAAAAACCTATAAGAAATGGTTTTGTAATGGCTGTAGACGAAGTATCACAAATTGTGAAGGAGACAATTGAAAGCTATACAGATCTTAAGCAATATTTTAAACTGGATTTTCATTGATGGTCCAGTATCCTGTGTACTGGAAATACAGGCGTTACAGGAAAAATAAACAGTCTTTAAAATCCTCCCCATTAAGAAAGTCCAAATGTAAAATTCCATTTAGCCCATGTGAATTGTATCTCTTTTAGTCAGGGTTGTGTACTCAGATTTATTCTACTTCAATGCTGCTATGCATAATTTCACATTTACTTTTCATTAATAAGCTTCATTCTCAGGGTTCAACTCTAATTAATTAAATGTGGGGGAAAAAAAAAGTCCAGGTGACTTCAATACGTTCAGCTTAAATTTAATACTTTAAAAGCAGTATAAACACCAAGCCTGAAATGTAATTGCTACACCAGGAAAAGCTAAACTCAATAACCTCACAGCCCAAATAAACCCAGAAGCACAGGGTGAAGTTTGAATCTTTGTGCAGCTATGTGCATGTGTAAGCAGTCTTCACTTTCTGCTTTTCAGATTATTTTTTTATTTTCTCCTTTAGAAGCATAACAAATCTCCAGGACAACAAGTTTCAAAGTTTTGGTTTTCAGTGAAGTTTTTTCATCCACAACAAATGAATTTATTAAGTACGATGATAATTCACAATTAAACGAGTGTGATTCTTTCCATTCTTCAATTATAAGACAGTAATATAAAAGATTTCCACTACTCAATTCCTAGCATGTATTATTCTTTCTCACAAGAAATGGCAAAGCTACAATTGTTTCTTTTCATGTACTGTGCTATGGCAGCATCCTTAGCAGGTGATCCTAGGTTATTACAGGATCTATTGACAGCAAATGTTGATAAGTGAAACAATGATTACAAAATAGAGCTTCCGAGAAAACTTCATTCCACAGAAGACTTTGACATTTGGAAGACTTCTTCATGAGGTATGATGCAAAGCAGCTCCAGAGATAACTTAAAAAAAAAAAAATTTCATGAAATCCCTTGTATTCCAGATAAAGGGTAGGTAATAGGGGTCCTATGGGAATGTTTGGTGAATGTCAGATTCTGGAGAACTGTTCAGTGAAGGTAGGCATTACCATAAACATAATAAAACAGTGATATGTCAGTGAGATCTGACCAATCTAGTGGCCTTCTATGATGAAACGACTAAATCAGTGGACAAGAGAACAGCTATGGATATTGTCTATCTGTACTTCTGTAAAGTGCTTGACACTGACCCCCACAACATCCTTCTCCCTAATTGAAGAGATATGGATTTGAGGCATGGACTGTTCGGTAGATAATGAATTGGTTGGATAGTTCCATCTAGAGAGTAGTGATCAACAGCTTGATGTCCAGATGGAAATCAGTGACAACTGGTATCCCGCAGGGGTCTGCACTGGGACCAGTGATGTTTAATATCTTCAGTGATGACATAGACAGTGGGATTGACTGCACCTTCAGCAAGTTTGCAGATGACACCAAGCTGAGTGGTGTCATTGACACACCTGAGGGACAGGATGCCATTCAGAGGAATCTGGACAAGCTTTAGCAATGGTCTTCTGTGAACCTCATGAGGTTCAGCAAGGCCAAGAGAAAGGTCCTGCACGTGGGCCAGGGCAACTCCCAGTATCAGAATAGGCTAGAGGATGAAGGGATTGAAAGCCGCCCTGCAGCGAAGAACTTGGGGGTACTGGTGGATGAAAATCTGGACATGAGCCAGCAATACATGCTTGCAGCCCAGAATGCCAATCATATTGTGAGCTACATCAAAAGAAGTGTGGCCAGTAGGTCAAGGGAGGTGATTCTCCCCCTCTACTCTGCTCCGGTGAGACCTCACCTGGAGTCCTCAGCAGAAGAAAGACATGGACCTGTTGGAATGCATCCAGAGAAAGGCCACAAAAATGATCAGAGCGCTGGAACACCTCTCCAATGAAAAAAGGCTGAGAGTTATTCAGCCTGGAGATGAGAGTACTTAAAGGGTGCCTATAAGAAAGCTGGGGACAGTCTTTTTAGCAGGGCCTGTTGTGACAGGACAGTTTTAAACTAAAAGAGACTTAGGCTAGCTAGAAGGAAGAAATTTTTTACAGTGAGTGTGTTGAAGCATTGGAACAGGTTACCCAAAGAGGTGATAGATGCCCTAACCCTGGAAACATTCCAGGTCAGTCTGGATGGGGTTCTGAGCCACTTGATGTAGTCCATGCTCACTGCAGGGGGCTTGGACTAGATGACCTTGAAAGGACCACTCCTACTCAAACCATTTTATGATTCTATCATTGTACTTATCCTCTACAATAAAAGGAAAAAAAATTAAAAGTAATAAAAAGTCTGGTGTCAGCTGTTAGCCCTATTACTAAATGAGTGTTAAGATGAATAAATCAGAAAAAGGAATAGTAATAGAAGATCAGTTAACACTGTCCATGTGATTCTGACCTAGTTTGTAGACCAAAGAGAAATTTTTTTAAAAATTGCTGTATTCATTGTTTATTTCTGTGGTACAGCCTTTCATGAGTAATAAAACAGAGCTAAGACGTGAATGATAATGAACAGATAATTGGAGTGCTCTTCTTTAGCAGTGGGATTCCCTCAAAGTCAGATGAATCCCATTCTCTGCAATAAACACACTATGTAGTACTTCTAACTGTGAGCTGTAAAACTGCATCCCAAAATACATTCATGTAGTCAATGTGGATTGTGGTATATCTGAATTACAAACATTTTGTCAGGATACTTTTGTTAGTAGTTGATGCCCAGGCTAAAATAGCTGACTCAAAAGCCAATATAAGCAAAGGCACTAACTTTTCAAATAATTCAATATATTGAATATGTAATTTTACCATGAAAAAAAATAAAGATCAAAAAGACTCATTTGGGCAAAATTGCCATTAAAACATACCACATTCAAGGACAAAAACATTGCACAGAAGGGGTAACCCTTAGACTAAATTTTTCCAATTTCAAATCAGGCTTGGAAGGGAAAGCAATATTGGTAACACATCTCTTTTAAAGCAATTTGAATGATTTTGCTTATAGAGAGGATTAGTCTTTCATTCTTTATGAATGTTTATCAAGTTCAGAAGTGAAACACTGAAAGACTAAACAGATGAAATATTGCCATTATTATTTATTTTAGTTTAAAATTATTTCTCTAGGTGGAGATTTTATAGATTTTGTTTTCAAAGGGTAACAGCAAAACAGAAAGTGACTTTGTGCATAACAACTTCAATTGTTTTTATAACTAAAATAACCACAATTCTCTTTCTCTCTTAGGAGTAAGACTTCTGAAAAGCTAAATTAGCTAGAGGTTTCCCAAAAGGTCAATAGTAGAAGCAGTGAGAAAAGGCAAGTGATACAGTTTGTTTCCTTCTTATGCCCTCAGCCCTTTTTTTTTATTTGTCACTCTTGAAGAAAGCCTCACAGCAGATCTTCTAAAATCACTAGATCAAATTTAAAAGCATGCCTTTATTTGGACTAGATAATGTGGAGAGATAATTGATAACCACAGTATGGATTCTCCAAAGCAGGTGGCAAAAGCCATTAGTGCCTGCTTTTCTTCACACAGCCCTTCAGCAGCAAGTCCACTGGCTAGTGTCTACATAGCTGTAGACATTCATATGTAGACTTCATATGTAAATTATTCATCTCTCACTTCTGAATTCACATGATATTCTAGCCTTAAAACATAATTGCTTTCAAAGATGTCCTAGGGATTACAGTTAGACACTCTTCCTTACTCTTTCTCTGTTAGTAATTTTTGGATGAAACATATTCCCCATCTCTTGAGCAATGAGTTACAGAGATTAAAGAGAAGTGTATGAAACACAGTAATGCAAAGACACAACAAACTTGTTAATCTGCCTGCCTATATCAACAGCCATTATATACTTGAGCAAAATCATCACAACATCTACTTGGCTAAAAAAAAAAAAAGGTACAACAATAAATATTGGAAATAGTGGCCCAGGAAAGGCTCAAAAAACAAGGATAAGAGATGCAGATTAGAGTAAAACAGATAGGGGGGAATGACTCCAAATTATAACAGAAATATCTATATATTTAGAGGAAATATATCTATGCACTTAAGTTCCATATATAATGTATATATCAATATAGAGAAATACAGATAAATCATATGTAGAATAATATACATAGCTAAGTTTATAGAAATCATGTCTAGAAATGTAGTGTATCTAGAAAATATTTATAAAAATAGAAATATAATGTCTAGAAATCATATATATATATTTATATTTCTGTATGCAAAGAAACTATACATAGAAATCAGAAAGACACATGATGGAAATGGAAACAACACAGAACTGACATCTGAGAAGAGGATACCATGGGAGAGATGAACAAAAAGCAATTTTAAAAAGACTCCTCTGTTTCAGTATCTCAGATCAAAGTTAGTTATCTGGAAAGCAAGAAAGGTTTCCAGATGGAGGAACAAGGTATCTTTGATTTGGTTTGTTATTTCTGTTCTTTTTCATAATTCCTTTTTTTTTTTTTTTTTTCTTCTTTTTCTATTTCACCTATGATATAGCAAATAATATTTTCTTTCCTCTTCCAGAGCAGAACAAGAAAGTGAATATCATTCTTGGTGAGGTGGATGCAGTAGGGCAACAGATGACTATTTGTGGGGAAAGAGAAGGAGGAAATGAAGTGGGACTACCACACAGGAATATAAAGGCCAGGAGGCTGGAAAGCCGGAAGGATGAAACTAGGAGGTTGATGTTCTGATTTGAAAGAAGGGAAGAACATATGAAACTATGCTATGAAAATGGGAATGAGAAGAAAGGCACATACCTACCTGTGATGGCATATAGCCAACTCATTACCACTGATACTGCTTATCCACACCAATGGTACCTAGGGGGGGAAGAAAAAAAACAAAGACAAAACTAACCAACCAAACAAAACCCCCCAAACAAACAAAAAACAAAACAAACACCAAAAAAAAACCCCACACACAAAAAAACCAAACACCCCACAAGAAAACAAACACAACCCGAAAATTAATGAGGCTTGTAATTTTCTGAGTAAAAACATCATAAAAATCAATTTCCTCTAATTGCTAATTTTCATTTCCTTACCCAGTCAACAGTTTCTTCACAAAATATACTTGAAGGCTGTAAAATTGTATAGCATCAAACATTTATGAGCTTAGGGCATTTGAGCTTAGGCACAACTGTTTTGTACTCCAATTATAGTATCCATAGGTTCTGTTCAGAACATAAAGGAGAACAAGTTTGTACTTAAAAGTGCTCAGCTGCAGTGCTTATCATCTACACCAATCCTTAAATTAAACTGTAAAGTTGAAGTTTTAAACCAGAACTTTCTTTTATGTATGCTGCATTCATATCTGTCCATTGCAATAAAATATTACATATTGAGAAAGAAAACGACATTAAGAGAAAGATGCCATTAAATCATCCTTGAACACTTCAGCTTCAAGTGAAAAATCATAGATTGGTTTTCTTGCTCTGTGAAACACTGTGAAATTTGGGATATCACACAACAGGATAGCAGTGCTGCTTATCCATACATGCTCTATCAGAGATAATAGGGCTTTTGAATTATTTAGATATGTTTGGCTGATGAAGAACACTTGGACCCATTTGCTGTTAAAAAGCAATGACTGTTCAAGGCACCACTAGAAAACACTGTGAGCAGAGTGCATGACTAATACCCAATTGCTGTTGACACAACTCTTTTTTTTTAGGAAAGATATATGGTTGTTTAGAAAATAATCCTGTGTTACCATAAATTCACTTTACTTTTTTATTGCTATTATCACCCTTTGCTACTTGCAAATCAACCTAACAAATGACTGTGAGTGATAGCTACAGGAATGTCAAGCCTTCTATTTTAAGCCAGGTAAGTTTAGTCAAACACAGGAAATGTGAACTCTTTACACAAGTATAGAAGACATCTAGCCAGATGAAATTTTAAAAATATCCTTGATAAAATACTAACCCTAATAACACTCACTAACAGGACACAACAGCACCTATTACTTTTTCAACTAATTCATCCAATTTCTATCCCATCAGTACAGTTGATACCAAACTCTCACAGCTGTATTAAACATAATTTCTGCCATACTGGTAACATTTTAGCTGGGCTTTCTCAGTGTAAAGACTTCAGCACAATTAAAGCATGAGCATCAGAGCAATTCAGCCAGGAAAATACCATTGCAAAAGTAATTGGTCGGTTACTGCAGTCTTAACACACTCCACATCTTCAGAGAGTACCATGACAGTATTACTGTGTTGAAATTCTTTCTAGTAACTTTGATTACTAGCTTTAATCCCAATGAATAAAAGCACAGATGTGTTTATCAGTTAAGATTTTTATTCATTATTTTCCACCAACTTCCAATTCCTTGAAGTTCCACTTGAAATTATGCAATCAGGACAGCTGGAGAGAGAAGAGGAGAAAGAAGAAAACCAACAGAGTGACCCAGACTCCTACTTGTACATTTTATTTAATTGCCTTGGGTTTTGTGATACCTGTTTTGAAATAAATATTATTACTGTTATTTACTGAAAATATAGTAACAGTCACAACTTTTAGGCCAAAAGTGTTATCAATGCTGAAGATGCCTGGGAATCCCAAATGCAGAACAAAGTAAAATATATAATAGAAACCTGCAATGCAAGTAAATTGTATGCAGTTCATGTTGGAGAAGCTTGCCTTGAAGAAATAATGGAAGCCTAGTGATAACATCTATAGCCATTTCTATGCCTCAGTATTTATTCTCGGAAGAACTGTAATTATTTCTTCTACTAAATTAATGTAATTGTCTTACAGTTAAATCTTTATTTTTAGATCTTTACAAAGGAACGTGTAGTTATATTCTAACTGTATAAAACTGGGTTTTCTTCAGCACTGCATGGAAGTATCAAAACTTCATTCAATGAAATTTGATTGCTGGCTATTGTGATGTAAATTAACTTATGAACTGGAAAAACAAATCAATTTAAAATTGTGTTGCACACCTAAGTAGAAGGATGGACGTAGCATTCAAGCAGGTAAGTTTAAAAGTTATAGAATGTGAAGATTGTTCTTTACTATGCTTTCACTACTTTCAAATTCCAATCCAACAAAGCTTTTGTAAAGTGAGAGTTAGGGGCTTCTTATTTTGTTCTTCATTTGAAAGCTCACATGATTTTTGCATCATCAGTCTTGCACAATATTATCCTTTTCAACCATGAGAATAATATCATGAAGATCATGATATTAGCATCTTTTTCCCTTCTCCCCTCCTGTTTGTCATCTTGACACACTGAATCTCATCTTACAGTAGCGCTAATACTGCTGTAAACATTACAAAGCAAAACTTTGATATGCATATTGAACTTTCATTTCTAAGCAGTTTTCAATGCTAAACCAGCATTAAAAAAAAACCCAAAAAACAAAACAAAACAAAACAAAAAAAAAACCACAAAAAACACTGTAAAACCAGTATACAATAAAGACTTTGAGTTGCAAGAAGGAAGTCTCATTGTACATTTGAAGTTTGTGTGTTGGATTTGTAAGATCTGAAGGTATAACACTGCTGTAAAGGAAATATCAAATATTTTTTAAATCATAGTAACAAAAATACTAAGCAGCATTAAGGTAGACCAAGTGGAACTTTTCCTTAATACCATCAATACTCTGTTGAGCTTTCTGTTTTGAACTGGGAAATATGAATTCTGTCATACAAATCAATAACATGCTTTCAACTGAAGTGAAAAAAAAAAAAAAAAAAAAACAAAACCAAAAACAACCCCCCCAAAACAAACAAACAAACAAATAACCCAAAACCAACCAACCAACCAAAAAAAACCCTAATAGTTTTATCTCAGCATATCTTACAAGAGTTCATCAATAAGCAATAAAAAAAAAATTTTTGGCATAAGAAAATCTAGGGCCTAAAGAAAATGATAAAATAATATTTTACATAGAGGTTGATAAAAGGGTGAAGAAATATACAAAATAATTATTGGTATCTAAAGGTTGATTCTGGTAGTTCATTTTTACATACTAAAGATAAAAGAACACTTAACATAAACAAATCCTTATACCTTTCCAGTGGATTCTTTCTCTTCTTGAATTTTATAGAAAGGCTCATTAGCAAGCTCAGTGAAAGCTGTATTAAATTTTCCTGATGTCAAGATTTTTTTTTTTTTAATTATTTTATCTGAAACTGAACTAGCCCACAGATATAACATTAGACTTTCAAACAGAAGCTGTTCATAGGTCTTGACACTATTCTGTGGTTTGGGGGATTTTCTTGAATTAGATTATATTCATACTAAAATAATTGTCTAAATCTTTAAGTCATGGAAGATAACCCAGTATCCCACATCACTTTGTCATATGGTCACATTTATCATCAACTACCATATTGTATACATCAGATTAAGTCTAAGTGGGCAGACTTCCCAGATAGCCCAGCAAAGATGAATTTAAGAAATGCTGGGTCAAATATCGGCTGCAAGTCATACTACAAGAACAGCCTAGATGCTCTTCTGTTCTGTCTTCCAAGACTAAGATGGCTAAAATACCACACGTCCCTCTAAACTGTGCTAGATTCTGGTAAGGTTGTAGGACAGGAATCCAAATGGTGGGAGATTTAAAAGTTTGTTATCAACTTAAAACTCATATATGTATGTTATCTTAATGATATAAAATGTTATTACAGCTTTTAAATGCTGAAAGGACATTTTTGGCCATGTACTAAAACCACATTTAGGAGACCTCATTTTATTCTGACATCACATGTAGTAAATAAATTCAGAAAATTTGGCTAGAGCATTTTTTCAGTCCTCTGAGAAAGCATTAATAATTTCCTCCTATTAATTAATAAATATTTAATTAAATAGCAATTAATTAAACATCATACATTTTCATGGAGAATGCAGCACCTTAGAATTCTCCAAGGGCTGTCTAAATCTTACAAAATTATTGAACTTAATAGCCTGAGAAGTGGAGCAAGTAAGCTTAGCATTAAAAATAGTAAATTAAGTTATAAAGTAATTTAAATATTTGCAATTTGGAAAGTTTCACTGAACAACACTACTAAGTGAAAAATTAAGATTATCTTCCATTAATAAAAATAAGGCATAACTGACAAAATTGTATAGACCTTATACAGATGGTGGCAAGAACAATCATCCTGAGATATTCTTTTCAGACTAAAATACAAGAACAATATCCATAGGATATTTCTTCTGATCACATTTTGATATTTCATCATGTCTTTGTTTCCATGGACCCACATATCCTTTTTTTAAAGTCACATTAATAACTTACAAAAGGTGCTTCATTTGAGTAATTAAAAGTTTAATATTAACTCTTACTGAATACAGACTATCTAAAAGGGCCTGCAGAGGTAAACAAATCAGAACATCAAGGAAAGACAAAAAAAAAGGACAAAATTTTCTATAACTTCCTTAAAATCTTATTCTTTGAATGCACAGCATACCAATGTGTCATCCTAGCTGGAAGATAGTATCTCATTTTAAATGCAATCCACTCTTATTTTGTAATGGTCTGTTTGAATGTTTTAAAAGAATTAAGAAGAATTGTATTATATATGCTTTGAAATGGCTGCCTTCCTCAACTACAAAACAAGTATTTTCATGTCATTTCTTTAAACAGAGGATTCTTTTCCTTCCCATAAAACAATTTTACATTTATTAGCTACATCAGTAAGTAAATTGGTAACCGCTGTGTATTAAATGCCTGGTCATAGAAGATTTCCCCACAGATCTGTCAGCAGCTATTTTTAAATCCAGGAAATCATATTCTAAAGCTAGGAAATACACAACACCTAACTTACACAAGGCATTTTACAGTCCTTGGGTTCTTCTGGGATCAAGTTTTCAGAGCAAATACCACCCAGTTTTCTCAACAGATAGCTTTGCCATTCAAGAAGACACAAACATTTATCTCTCCCTGGGGTCAAGAGGGTTCCTTTGGACTTGAGTTTGTCATAATACAAACAAGTACCCTTCCTTTGCCTCCTTACTTGGACATGCACAAAGGGAAAAATATAACTAGCTGATTCTTTTAGACCAGCAAAAATAAATTACTATGCTAAAAATTAACAGAAGAAAGAAAACAACAACAACAACAAAGACACAGAAAAAAACACCAGAAGAAGTGAACTATGCTATATCCTTAGCTGTGGTGCTTAGTAACAACTCTAATTTTTTTCAGAGTTTATAATAAAAAAAAAAAAAAAGAAACACCATGCTGTAACACATGAGATATGCTATTGCACTTTTTATACAACCATCACACCTTAAACTTCCTTCCTTCAACATATTTCCTTTAGCTTTATTTCATGACATCATTTTTATGACTGCTACTCAAGTCAGATGTCAGTCTTCAATGGACTCTCTCATCAACAAAAATTATTGTTTATCAATTAGGAGACCATTACAGTAGTCTGAAAATTATTATTGAAAATAATTAAATAATACTAACCCCACTGAAACTATCTGTTATCCAGCAAAAATACTGTATGGAACTAGATTAAAAAAAAAAAAAAATTACTGAAACAAAATGTAGGAAGGTACAGGAAGCAGAATGTCAACATCAATATCTTAAAGCTTTCCTTTCCCATGAAATTTTTTTCTTTACATCTTCAGGGTGAAGAGGGGCTTTGACAAGATAAAGCAAGAAAATACTTTATTCCATTCTTATTGCAACCCATTTTGTGATGATGCATGAATAGTATTTAGAGAGGGTTAGCAAACTTAACAGCCAAAGCAAACTTCTCTTTATTTTCACTAGCTAAAATTAACTACTGTATTTGAAGACACATCAACTGTTAACAAGGGTTATGTACTGCCCTCAGAAGTTTAGCCTTGTTCTTTACTATCTTTTTGCTTTTGTTCATGTGTACACATACCTCCTGCATTTCTTTGATTTCAGGATTCAGCTGAACTGCAGCCTGCTTTGTGTCATACAGTTTTAAACAAAACAATGACTCCCTGCTGAGAAACATCTTGACGTAAATCCCGTATCAACTCTGACTCATGCTGCAGAAACTGGCAAAACTGTAAGAGGAAACTGACATGGGACTGGCAGGGTAATTGAGAGGTTCACAAGGTCAATTGTTTTTCCTTGAGGGCAGAGTATTCAACTAAAGACGAATTGATAACATGCACTTGAAAAGTACAGTCGGATTTTTAGAAGCATGGTGATGAAAACAAGTATGTATTTCAAGATCTTCCTTGTAAATCATCAGCCTGAAAACTTAACATGTCCATTTCTTTGCACAACATAGTAGTAATTCTACTGAGTAATTAAAGACTCTGAAAGAGTCACTTAGTGGAACAAAAGCAGAATCTCAAAGATGTAAATTTAGGGCAAAAAGAAAAAAAGATTCCATACACTTTCCATTAAAAAAGTAACTTGTGAGGAGCATAACCATTTCATTCCAATGATTCTTCTTTACTGCTCCTTCAAAGTACTCTGTGCAATTCCTTCTTGTGCAATAAGATTTAGTCCACAGCTTCATACTTACTTGATAAATAATTAATTAAATTCTCCTCTCCCTAATCCTTCAAATTCCCAAACAGTTACAAAACTGTCTCTATGTTACTTCTATCATTTCCTGTATGAGAAATACGGGTGCATGAAATGCATTTGCACCACATTTAATGCGTGCAGTAATTCAAGATGTAATTTTAAATACTAAGTGCCAAGATATATTAGGAAGTGCCAGACAATTCAAAAGTCCCCTTTTGTGTTATTTACAACCATTTCATCACTCATTGCAAAGCATTAGAAGAAATAATAACAATTTCAATGTGACAGGGACTGTGCCTGAGGGCTTTCATCTAGGTTTGACTTTATTGACACTAGTTTTGCTGTCAGGCACAGAGACAATAAACACTATACAATAAACCTTTTTTTAAGAACTATAACTGCCACAAGTGCTTTGGTATGGTGAATAAACTAGGTCCAACATTTATATTATCATTAAATGTGCATTATAACTCAACACTACATGGAAATGTATTCATAGAATTTAGGGCCAGGCATTCATTTTTCATGTACAAACACGGTTAGGAGTAAAGCTAAATAAATTAATATATTCTAGATAGAAGCTTCAAGGAGCATTCCTAAACCTAGATAACAATGGACAAGTGGCACAAGGTTGCTTAAATATTTAGTCACAGTGAATTCTGGGTATGAATAGCAAACATGTGAGAGATACAGAAGAATTAACAGACTCAAGACATTGCTGAGAATTCAGAAGGTACTCCTAAATTACCTTTGCAATACCCTATAGCAGCTGCAATCAGTATCAATTTTGTTTCACTCTGCTATTCTACTGTCCAGAATTGCAAGGGAAGCTTTTGCATATGCAGAGAAACTGTGGAGGCATTAGTGAATATAAGAAAGATCTTTTGATACCTTCCAATTTTTACCCTGTGCAGTTTAATGTGATAAATGATTCAGTATTAGATTTCTTGATGTCATTTATTTGGATGGATGGAAGATCTGTCACATAATTTTAGTTTCATTTCTACAAAGAACTCTTGTATTCATTGCTCTTTCTGATATGAAACTGAGCAGCCCGTTCAAATGCAGCTTACATTTTATGATACAATTAAAAAAAGCCACCTTACGAATTCTTTTATTTTTTTGTTCAATTCCAGCAAGTTGCTGGTGGAAGGTAATAATCCAGAGCAACATTGTACGGATTGGTAATTTCATTCTTCAGTCAATTTCATTCAGACAATTTTGCAATAAAACTTTTACTGCTCAAAAGAACAGTAAGGGGAAATTAGTGAAATTTGTTACAGGTAATTTGTTTATTATAGGCAGTCCAATAAGGAAAAAAAAATCATTCACCCTTTCTTTCAGCTTTTTAAAATTTTCAAAACTATTTCTGTCTATGTGTTAGTGAACCATGTGCTGTGGATGTTCCATTTCTGGATGTGTTCAAGACCAGGTTGGATGGGGCTTTGTGCAATCTGCTCTAGTGGGAGGTGTGCCTGCCCAGGTAAGGGAGTCAGAACTAGATGATCTTTAAAGTCTCTTCCAACAGAAACCATACCAGGATTCTAGATTCTAGGATTTTTTAATAAAACACATAATGGTGTGGAAAAATGCATAAAAGGAAATAATTTAACTTATTTACATGCATTGACCTGTACCAGCTGCAGTCATCCTCCTATCAAAACACTGAATGGGTGTGAATATTGTTCTGCAGCTGCAAACACTTGAGTGTTACAGTTTGCTAGCTCAACCAAGAAGCTGGGGCACAATTTCCACATTTCTTGATCATTCAGAAGCATAATAAAGCATGAGAAAACTGGTAGTACTTCTTTTCATAGCTGAATCAATACAGCAACCAATACATCTCCAGTTTGTGGAGTTTGTCCACAAATTAGGTCTTCATATGTCAATGTCACATATATCACAATGTCACAGTCTAGCAATTAATGCTCC
>JANIJG010009513.1:0-17617 GCA_024611175.1 Megaceryle torquata | reverse complement strand
GCCGGCTTGCGCCCAGGAGGAGCGGGGGGGCCCGCGCGGGGCTCCTCGCGTGCCGCCTCCCCCTCCTTCTCCCCTAGCCCCTCCGAAAAAGCCGCCGTCCCGGAGGCCCGGGGCAGAGCCGAGGGGCCGGGCGGGCGGGCGGGCATGCAGCCGCCGCCGGAGCCGAGCCCCCAGCGCAGCACGGTGAGGGGACAGGCCCTGGGACTGAGGTGGGAGGGGGAGGTGAATGTCGAGGGGGAGGTGGAGGGGCGATAAATTTGGGCGCGGGGAAGGTTGCGCCGCTGCCGGGGGTGCCCCATCGCCGGGGGTGTCCCGTCAGGGAGGGAGGCTCAGGACGGAGTCGGGGGTCACACTCCCGTGCTACCCGCCGTTCCGCTGGGCAGTGGGGTGACCCCCTACCCTCCTGGCCAAGGGAGAGGCTTGGAGCTGTCGGCTTCCCGTCTGCAGTCCGGGGAGAGACGGGCTGCCCCCGGGAGACAGGACTTCAGCGAGAGGCGGGGGGGGACACCCGCTGGGGCGCAGGGTGTGCGGAGGTAGGGGTGTGGTGATGGGCGGGTGCTCGTGTTGGTGCTGGCTCTTGTTTTGCTGCCGCACTCCCACGCACCGACCAGAGAAAACTTTGGTCTTTGTTTTTGAAGCCTTTGGGAGAGGTTGGCGGGTTGACTGCCCGGGGATCCTATGCGGCTTGTCCGCTTAGCAGGGGCTGTGGTGTCTGCTGGGCCACAGATGCTGCTCTTTGCTGTGTAAAAAGCAAAAAAAAAAAAAAATAAATAAACCAAAAACCAAACCCAACCTAAAAAGCAAATAAATTCAGAGGTAAAAGAGCTGCCACTGCCTCTTCGACATGTTGACTGCAGTATGATGATGCTGCTGTTGTGGCTTGGAGATAGAAGGCCTTCAAAGGTAGCAAGGCCTTAGTTTTTCTCTGTCCAGAGCCGTCTTGTCAGGTCAGATTTGAGATCTTATATGTTGTGTTTGTATTGGCTGTTTGGAAGAATACCACGAGTTTTCTTTTGGTTTGTTTTTCAGTATAGGTGAATATGATGGAAAGATGCTGCTCTTATTGGTGGCCTGATACTGTTCCAGTGTTAGTGTTTGACAAAGCGATTGGTGTGTTTTCGCCTCGTTCAAACATGACTTGCAATGTGATATTGGCTGTTCTTTCCCTTGCTTTAGCAAGGAGAAAATGAGAGGAAAGGCAATTGCTTCAGTGGGTTGAGAGCAGCTATGCTTTGGAGTTTTGTAGAGAATCCCTGTCATCAAAAAAGTGGAATAGTCCAGGTACGCCATACTGGGAAGTAATGGAAAGACTTAAAGCAAGACACTGTGTTTGGGTAAATATGCATAAAACTCTCTGAAGGTTTCAGTGGTAAATACCTTGAAGAAGTTATTGTGTTTTTATAGCTGATGAATGTGGGAAATATTAGCTAAACAAATAAATTAGCTAAAAAGATAGCTGTTTGTAATGCTTTTATAATTATTTTTATGATAACTACCTTTCAAGATTTTTTTTTCCAGCTTGATAGGATACAGTAGCTTTCTTTTTCCCCTATTCTTCCATTGCAAATAAACATTGAGAGTGGATAGGTCAACCTGTCCCCCTGATGTATTGATAGACATCTGTTATTTTTAGTGCTGGTGTTGACTCTTACAAAATTGAGTATTAATTGTTCATAGGTTATGTTATTTAACAGGTCCACTTGACTAGTTCAGTTCTCAAAGGACTTTAGTGTAGAACTCTTACAACTTATAGGTAAAGCCTTTCTGCTCAGTGTCTGTTCTGATAGCTTCATTTTCCAGATCTGTGAGAAGAACAATACTTTGTTTCTTCTGCTCTGTTTCAAGTATATTTTCAGTGAACATATTTCATGTAAAAAGAAGAAATGCTTAATTCATTTCCTCTTACTAGTGAGAGAGGAACAGCATTCTTAAAAATAAAGTATTTCACAACATTTGTCCTGTCTTGTGAATGATAGCAGTTGATAGCAGCAATCTGAAGAATGCCATAACATCCTTTATTAATGTATATGTAGAGTATCTCAGTTCATCCATAAAATTGCTACCTTATCAAATTTTACACACATTAGTAATAAATTTGTCATTTAACTCTACCTTTAACCTTAAATCTTTTGGTTTAGGTACAGTGAGCTGGCAAAGTGTGATGGATGCTTCTTATGAAACTATACTTTTATGATGTATTTTTATCTGCTCTGGGTCATAACCTTTACTGTAAGTGATTGCAGATAAAGGTAAAGAAGGTATTGTGAGATCTGTGTAATTTCTTTTTTTGTTGCTTCCTGAATCTCATCAAGGCTCTTTCTTTTCTTCCATTAGTCATCATCTTGAGGAAGACAGGATACGTCGAATAGGTGTTGTGAAAATGTGTTTTGTTTCACCCAGCTTTGGTGATATGTCTGTGTTGATATGTGTCCATTGAGTTGCAGAGGAGTAATGGTAGATGCTAATCCTAATGTTAAAGGATTCCTTTGAAGATGTCCAAGAGAATACATTCCTATGATTCTTAAGATTACCCGGCAATAGCTTGTCTTTTCTCTGTCCCCTCTCAAAAATTATGTAGTGCTTAAATGAAGTTGCCAGTTGCACTGGTCCATAAGTGCTTTCTCTTGACTTTAAACCTGTGATGATTCATTTTGTATGTATTTTTAAATAGCATAAGGAGCCCCAAAGTACTACTTGTAAAAGTACTCTTGGTTAGGGTCAGAATTACATGTTTCTTTATGTACTACAGTACATTATAAATATGAAACTTAAGATAATCTTTTATTGAGTTATTTTTCAAAGAGCAGTATCTTCAAGTGTGACGATCATTCAGATCTTCTACAGCTGCAGTTTTTTAGCAAAATCATTAACAGTGCAAATAAAAGTCTTTGATTTACTTCTTTGACACCAAAGAGATTTTAGTGATGATTTAAACATTGGGTAAATGATCCAATCTAGTAAATTTTAGGTAATATCAATTCGATCATGTAAGCTTAGTCACTCAACTATGGTATCAACCTGTTTTGCTCTAGGAGTTTCTTTGTCATGCTGCACTTGCCACTGCTGTGAGCTGAGGTAGGTGCAGTGCCTGGGGTGTATTGACCTATGTGTGCACACACAAATGTAAGTAAAGGTATTTGCAATTAAAGGTTGTTTTTGTTATATGGCATATTTAAGAGGCAGGTGACAAATGGAGAATGAAACTTGAGACAATTTATACAAAGCCCCAAACATTTTCATAAGCACCTTTGACTGCAAGTGTTTCAAGTTACAAGGTAGAAATATTCTGTGACTTGTGGTTTTGCAATATTTTTTTTTCCTGTCCCTGTTACTGTCTTTACTCAAACAGAAAAATAAAGCTAAACTGGAAATCGGTGGTGCCGCCTAGTGCAGTAAACTAATACTAGAATGTTACTACTAAATCCCTGCCAAACTTTTCTAGTATTATTTGTGGGATTTTTGTGGTGGTTGTTTTGGTTTTTGTTTTTTTTTTAATTGCAAGTTGGAACTGTCCTTCAGTTATCTATATAATGTAAGCTTTCTGTAGACTGTTATTTCTCTATGGGCATAATAGACTAAAATAATTGTCTGAAGGGTGATATTAGCTGTCTTATTCTTGTGAAAGATTGAGAATCGTTAGATTGAACATGTGATGTAATTGTGCCAATTACATCTCTGAAGCATTCTTTCTAAATGGAGAGATCAGAATTTTGAAATACTTGTTTAGACTCATGTATGCAAATGTTGAAGGTGTTGGTTGGAAACGTGTCCAGAATAGGTTCTTGTACTCTGCCAAACCAGAAAGTATCAGTCAAGGTTGTGCTTTGAAAGGCTTTAAAATTGTGAATGTGCTAGTAATACTATGCAAAATTTTTTTCCGTCTTCAGACAAGTGATCTAAGTCTGACTTGGTAGTACAGATGGTTATGTGGTGCTGTGTATCCATTCTGGGTATCTCTTGCTCTGTTTGAGCTGGATAGTTCATCAGTGACTTCTGTTCTGTGCCAGACAGTGCTTAAAAAGTGGAATGGTGGTATCAGTATCCATGAGACTTGGACATAGCTACCAGGAAGAACATCACTGAAACTTTTTTATTGACATGAGAAGCTGAAATACATCTGACAAAATTTAGTGTGTAGTAAGAAGGTGAGAAAAAGTTACATTGTTGCTAATAAGCCCTACAGATCGATATGGACATCGAGTTCTTAACATTTGGTATTTTTCTTGTTCTTTTTCTATTTTTGAAGATTAATCATACTAGATGGATCACACTCTGTATCTTAGTTTAATGTCAGAGTGGAAACTAGAATTTCAATATTCTTGCATCCCTTTGATTACTACATTGAATGTTTCTCCCTCTTCAGGTACTGTTTCATAATAGCTAGGATGGCAATATGGTATAAAAGTGAAAAAAAAAGTCATCTCTGTTAAGGTTATATACAGTTTTGTGTTCTTAAGGAGCATTAGTTCTTGAATTCCAGGTGTGCTTTATTTTATTCAGGCATAGAAGTTAAAGTAGTAGTATTTTAAAAGCATCTTTATTATATTACCAAGTGTTGTCCTAACATAGCTCTACTGTAAGGAAAATTACTTCTCTTGCTCTTTTCAGAGGGTTGTATATAGCAGGATGGCTTTGTAAGCAAACAGTAAAGATACAGAGTGGAGATAAAGGTCATTCTTCTATAGTGGTGTTAGTCAGGTGTTAACCTGGCTGTCACAGCTTAAGTATAGATATCTTCCTACCTGCATGTGGGCTTGCTGGTGGATAATTAAGGATGTTTTCTTAAAAACACCTTTCAGCAATTACGTTCAGTTGGTCATGTTCCACACGCAGTACATGTTAATGAAATACTTATGTTCAAATTAAATTAATATCCACTGAAGTGTACATTAATTTGAGAAGTGGATCAATTTCTGTGAAATCATGGTTGATCTAGTGATACTTATAGAAAAATATTCTAATACTGTCAGTATTTATCCTGGATGTTGTGGCAGAAAAGAATTGGATGCTTTTTATAAAGAGTGTTCAGTGTTGACTGTTTCTTATCAGATTTGGTAACAAGATCCACAGCAGTGCTGGTATTTTAATCTTGTTGCAGCTTTAAGCCTTCATTTTTCCCTTCCTTGCTTATATTCTAAGGTAATTTGTCCTGAATTCTCATCTGTCTGAGCAATTCTAAACCAATTGTGGTTTACAATGTCACAACTTACTGAAAATAGCTGGGGGAATGGTTGTTTCATTCTATGAATGTCATAGCATTTGTCACATTGTTATAAATCCTCAAATATAATTTTTCTTGTTCTTTGTAGAGTTTGTACACTTTGCCTTAACTCCAACTGTGGATGTTTATTTCTAGCACTTGAAAGAATTGAAGATTTGTGTTTTTCTTTGTTTTTTTTGGCATTGGGCATGGGATCAACAATAGCTCAAAGCAAGTGGGGGGGTTGGTTTTTGTTGGATATTTTTTGTGTGCGTTTGTGGTTTTTTGTTTAGTTTGGGTTGGTTTTGTTTGTTTGTTTGCTTGTTTGTTTGGTTTTTCCCCTCTCCCTTTTACTTGGATATTTTACAAGTAATGAAAGGAATTTTAAAATTGTCTTTCAAGTTGATGTTCTTGAAGATCAACTTGCAGGAGTAAGCTGGGCGTTAAGTCATTTGCAGAGCATTGCCACTGAAATACATGTGCCTTTCTTTCCCGAAATTCTTAAGATGATCTTGATAGAATAGCAAGATTACAGTGAGAATTACTAATGTCAGATGAGACATAATATGTTCAGGTAAGGCAAAGTGTTACTTCGGTGTAATTCACTCTCTTGATCCATATTTGCTCAAAACCTGTTAATTTACTTGCTAGTAATCATTTCTGCATCAAATATCTTTCTTCCCACTGCTGACTTGAAGGTGGTAAAAACTTTTTATTTTCTGAGTAATTCTACTGACAGGCCACTATATGTCCTTTCTTGGTACAAATAAAGTTTCAGCTGTTAGCTGATGTGGTAGTGTACAGATGTGACTTTAGTGATCTTGGAATTGCTGAGTAAGTGTTGTAACTAAATTCAGAGCCCTTATATGAAATTATATTTTAAAATAGGCATTTCTGACAGTGATTCTGTAGATTAGCATGGGTTTTGCAATTGATTAGTAAGTTTCAAATGGACAACATGGGGTAATAGTTATTTTAGTCTGTGTCTTTGCTTCGTTTCCTGCTGTTAGGACATCACTGTGAAAATGTGGTTATAAAAGTTTGCTTGCTGTTCCTCCTTCATGAGCATCAGTGTTTTATACAAGTATTTCAAAACAGATATCACTTTGGCTTGAAAATGCTTCATGTGTTGTGAGCTTATGAGCTTTAAAAATAATTATTCAGGATGCAGTTTTGTGCTTTCTCTTGCTTCTATACTGAAGGCATTCGATGTATGCCAGTTTCAGTAGCAGGTAGTGTCAATAAGATAAGTCCCTGTTCACATCTGTCTTTCTTCTGTGTTGGTTTGAGCTTATTAACACTTTCAGTAACAAGCATATCCTTTTGCTATTGTTTTCTTGGAATAGCCAGTTTACAGTAAGATGGGACAAAAGAGGAAGGCAGTTTTTACTGTATCTGTTGCAATGGAATTAAGTTTATAAATGGCAGAATATAGACTCTCTGCAATGAAATCTGCCTATTTGCTTTTAAATCACTTTTTCTAGATACAGTAAATACTTCTTTTGCTTTAAAGTAAGTTCCAAGTAAATGTTCTAAGTGTCAATTCTTTTCCAGATTTGGGAGTGGAGGTAAATGAGGCTGAAGATAGCCTTAGGCCTGAGAGACCCAAGTAAGATCAGCTTTTTTGATATGTCTTTAGAAATTATCTTCTACTATATTTAAAAAAAGATATAGAAAAAAAGAGTCAAAAAGCCAGCAAAGTGTTGAAATAAGAGTTCCTTCATCAAGGAGGAAGAAGGCTGTGAGATAAATTAGTGGCTTATGTAGATGGCAACTGTAAGTTTTCCAAAGACAAGAAACTTGCTCTCAGCAGCTCTGTGGAGCAGGTCCTGATGGTTTTAGTACCATTAACTGGATGACATCTTCCTATAGTAAATAACATTGAGGGATGTTCACTGATCTTTCCTGTTGTTACTCATCAAGGCACTACTACCAATAACACACACATTGCTGGTACTGTGACAAACAGTACTCTTTGTGGAGGAACACCCAGTCACTTGAAAGCTGCTTTTCCCTGAGACCACTTTCTGTAAGAGTTGTAATAAAAATGAATGACAAGTCTCCTAAGAGCATATGTAACCCAAGGTATGATCAGGACACGGAGGTTTGTATTGTTTGGTTCTTATCTGTACAGTTTAGTCCTGGGCTTAGCCTTTTTAGAAATCCTGGTGCAGTTTGTTCTTACGTACATTGGTTGATGGAGAGGTCAAGCATTAGTAGACAGGTGCCTTCAGTCTGATGAAGAATTCACCTTCTAGACACAACAGAAAAGATGATTGAAATGTCTCTGCTTCTCTCACCATTTAAGGATTCCTTGTCTTCTCAAAGAGAAAATTCTGCCTACTCTTCTAGTGTTTGGGGGAGGTGGAGAAAACTTTTCATTGCCAATCTTGAACTCACTGAAGCAATGTCTATTTGGGATTGGACTTAACAGAACATGAAGAACTGGATGAAGGGGAAGTAGTAAAAGATCTGTCAGAAAAGGCTGAAAAGAAGTTTGACTCTATTCTTCTGTCAATTAAGATTTAGTAAAACCACAAAACCAAACAAAATAAAACCAGTCTTATCCTTTTTTGTTTTCCCCCGCATTGATCCTGTTAAAATCTACAATCACAGGTCATTATTTAGTAATTTTTCTTTAAAGAAGTATAAAGAATTCTCTGACTATCTCTTGTTTTTTTAAAATATATGAAAGGTAAGGGTTTCATAACTACTTAGAGTCCTAGAAGAAGAGTTAGGGGAAAGAGAATAGTTAAAATATTTTTCTTTGATTTATAGCCTTTGATTTGGGAGGGGAAAAAAAAGAAGTTAAGACATTAGCATTTCAGTATCTTTTGTAGAAAATACAGATGTGTATGTGTCTTACTGTAAGAGTTGTGTGCTCGTGACAGGGGCAAATTTCTGCTTTGGGGCTACTCTGAATAAATTTGCCTGAGCATAATCATTGGTCTACTGTATCCACTTCTCCATTCACAGAATATTTGGGTTTGTTAGTGGTAGTTGATAGCAAAGGCTGCTGATGTTTAGAATTACTTCCTAAATGCTGCTTTCTGAACTGAGCATATTTATATACTATGGTTTTTTTGCCACTTGTTTGTATTTCCATCAGTTAAAAATGGTTACGATGACTGTCTTATGCTTATGTAACCTGCACTCATTTTTAAATGAAACTATTTATGGTACAGGCTATTTAGTCTGTTCAGAAAATGAAAACTCTACATGCTCAGGGGGAATACATTTAGACTTGCTTAGACCTTTATTTTGTCTGCTTTCCCCAAGTAATTTTTTGTATGTTGTTGTTGGGCTTTTGTTGTTGGGGTTTTTTTTGGGGGGGTGGGGGTGTTTTGTTTTGGTTTTTTGTTGGTGGTTAGTTTTTGTTACTACAGTTGGTTGCATTTTGGGGGGGTGTTATTTCTAGAATTTGTGAATTATATAAGCATGTTACATAATCATAAATAATCTTAATTTTTATTAAACTGTAAGATCTGTCAAGCAATTAGAAAAACTTGATGTTTTGGATTGTTTGTTCATGAGTAGTGATGATCCCATGTTCTGTAGTATGAGCATCTTAGTTGCTTGGTTACCTGATAGTACATACAACACGACAGAACGCTACTAGAAGACTATCCAGTAGACAGGTACTCTTAAAAAAAAGAAAAAGCATGACTTTTTTGTAATTCTTAGGAAGTATTGTGGTTATTTCAGGAATGTGAGCTTAAAAAGTAAAATAGTTGTATTGTGATTGTATTAAACAGTATTTAACTAGGGTTCCTTTAACACTTAATTGCTTTGCCAGCTATTAGAAAAGAATGCTTAAACATTAAATGAGTTTAGTAAGGTGTAAACCTCAAGATTGGTTTATAATATTGTTGTTATATATATGAGTATATATAATTTGTATTAGTTTTATGAAATAAGTTACAGATAGTCAAAGATGAGTAACTTCTGAATATATTAATGTAGTTGTAAAACTTTCTGCTGAATAACTTTTCAGGAGGAATCTGTGAGGATTACACTTCTTTTTAAGTGTCTGTTTTATTTCCTTCATGACACTAGATTAAACTCTTACCACTTCTCAAAATACTAACATTTTTCAAGCACGATACAGGTGTTTTGCATAGTTTGCTCTACTGATGAGTTATTTTCTCAGTTCTGTGATTCTTCTTGTTTACTGATCCCTGAAATTAACTCACAATTAACTTCAACTGATACCTTCACTTTTCCTGTGGTCAAGGGTAAGAACTCTTCCTGATTCTTCCAAATAAAAAAGAAAATGAAGACAGAAGTTGGGAACGATCAGTCCTTCCCCAGCATTTATGTTATTAGCTTGCTTGAATGTAGATCTTTTGAATTTCACAGGGATAATGATTGTTCCATCATTTAACCTTGAAAATAAAACTTGTACAAATGTTGGATTTTTTTTCCAGTGTCTAAAACACTAAGTATGACCAAACGGATATATTGATTGCAACCAGAACTATTGGTTGCATAGTTGGTTTCAACTATGAGGTGCTTGTATGTCCCAGAAGGAAATCTGCTAAATGGAATCAAAGCTTTATGGTTTGGACTGCTTTTGTAATGGGATAGTCTGATTTCCAGTAGTCTTTCCTGTCTTACCTAAAGGGAGAGTCTGCTTTTGAGATTTCTTGGTGAGATCTCATAGTAGACTTTTGATCTAACACTTCTATCTCTCATCCTTGGCTGCCTCCTCCTGTCTCAGTGTTTTGTATCTGATTGTGGCACAGGGTTTCATGGGGTTTTGAAGTGAATCAGGGAGCAGATCCAGACTGAGCTAGTATTTAAGGTTTGTAAATCAAACTTCAGCTTTAATAATGTTCAATTCACCATTTGGTCCCTAAACGTTTGTGCTAGTGCATTGGGCGGAGCAAGCATTCAAAGGAAAGGAGAAGCAAAATCTTTTCAGAATTATTGTATTTTTGCTGGTTTAAAGTGATTATGAAACAGTCAGATGACCATTTTCTCTTGTGGAAACACCCAAAGTTTGTGTTACAACAAAGCATTTTATATAAATACTTTCCTGGAGAAAGAGATTTTCCTTTCTCTGAAACTTACCTCCTGAAGTTTTGTGCGTAATGCTCACATTTCACTTTTTCATGTATGAATTTCAGAGTTCAACAACAATAGCAAAACTATTTTTTTTCTGGGATTGTTGCTGTTTGTTTGGTGTTTTCAGTTGTGAATACTGTGTTTTGAAGAAAAAAATGGATGGATTTCAATGTTCAGTATTTTTTTATCTTATAACTGCATATTTCTCTCTCTAGAGAGAAAGGGGAATAGACTGCAGCCCTACACTCCATGTTTGTAAGAAGCTTGATATTTGGGTCTAGTTATGTTGTAATTTTTGGTGTTTGGGTGGTGGTGGTTTTTTTCTTTCTGTTAATTTTGGAGTTCTGATGTTTAAGATTTTTTTTTTTTTTCTTTTCTCCCTTTTCTCTGGAAATAGCATTTGATAGCACTGTAATCAGAATCTATAATATTACAGCATTTTCTAGTAAGTTAAGCCTTTCTAACGACTCCTGTACCAGCCTAGGTTATGTCTATTCTAATATATAGTCTTCTTTAAAGAGATGTATTTGGTTTACACTAGTAGTTTAAAAACTGACTTAAAATGTAAAATATATTTGAAAGTTCAAGTTTATTTAAGTAAAAGCAGTTGTATGAACAATTCCTTAAACTGGGAAAATGTAATGCTGAGCTCTAGTAATGAGACATCCTTTAATTCTTTGGCTCTTATTTGAAATTGATCATTTGAATTTTAAAGGTTGTGTTTTGTGATAAATTGTTAAAATTTTCACCCTGCATACAATATAAGCATGCTTATTGTGATTCTTTCATGACAGTGTTCAATTATTGACAACTTTGGTGTACATGACGCAAATAAGTAGATAGACAATACAACAGTGTTTGAACTTGCAGCTTGAATGTATGCCTGTTTTTCTTTATGTGCAGTTTCTGTTTATTCTGGAATCCGTCCAGTTGAATTGAGCGTGTATAAACTACATGAAGAATATCTTTACTCTTACACATACTTAGAAATTTGTTTATTGTAAAGGTTGCGTCTCACTTTAGAAGAGTATTTTGTCTGTGTAGTTCATTTACTTTATGTAGAAAGTTGTTCTGATCAAAGTGAATGGTTGGGTGTGAAAACCTGACAAATTATCAGCATAATACGAAGATGATGAAGGGACTGAAATATTTCTCTTATGAGGAAAGGCTGAGAGACCTGGGGCTGTTTAGCCTGGAAAAGGACTGAGAGGGGATCTTGTTAATATTTACAAATATCTGGAGGGTGGTTGTCAAGTAGAAGGGGCCACTCTATTTTCAGTTGTGCCCTATGATAGGACAAGAGGTAATGAATGGTTGCAAGGTGAAACACAGGAAGTTCCACCTCAGCGTGAGGAAAGACTTCTTTCCTGTGAGAGTGACAGAGCACTGGAACAGGCTGCCCAGAGAGGTTGTGGAGTCTCCTTCTCTGGAGACTTTCAAGACCTGTTCCTGTGTGACCTGCCCTAGGTATTCCTGTGCTGGCAGGGGGGTTGGGCTCAGTCATCCCCAGAGGTCCCTTACGACCCCTATCATTCTATGATTCTGTGATTACTCTGTAACAGAGATTTGGTGTTTGAACAAGTATGTACAGAGTTGAATGTACATTTTCTTTACAAGATTTCCAATTTGTGTGACATTTATTTTGAATTAATTTGAAAATTAGACACAATATGTGATAGTTGAATTAACAAAAGCTCTATAGGTTTATCTGTTTATACAATATAGAGAATTAGTTGGCTTGTGTATACTGTGAATGGAGCCTGCTAATCTGTCTCGGCAATAAAGTTTACTATAATGCTATGCTATTATGTAAAACTGGTAACTGTGGACTCTTTTGAGTGTGGCTCTCAGGTAGATATTATTTTTAAAGATATTCCACTCTTTTTTTTTAGCAAAGGAAAACCCAAACTTTAAACAGTACTGAATTTTGTTTACTATAAGGGAAAAGTGGTGATGTGAAATAGTCAAGGTAAGAATCAATGCCTTTTGTACTAAAAAAGGTTTTTAAAAGATAAATTATACTCGTTTTTTAAATCTGATGCTGAATAAAAGGAACAGGTATCTTACAAAGGTGTCTAAATACTTAATTTGCATATTCAGCAGTTGGAAGGCACAGAGAATCTACCTATGATACATGGTCTAACTTAACAGGTTTGTTACATTATTGCTCAGCTCATCTCGCCATTCAGGTATGGAAATCCAAGTTGTAAATACGCAGTCCCATTTAGCAGACTTATTCTCAAAATGTACTTATTCATAGCGCTTTAGATGTATGTTTATATCTAATTTTCAGATAGGTTCTGTTTCAAAATAAAGTACTAATGTTGATTTATCTGGAAGTGTAGCATTGCTTTCTATCCTGTAGGGGAAGAATGGCATGGAGAGCATAGTAGATGCCCTTCTGAGTAAGGCTTGTGCTAAGCAGTACTATAAATGTCAAAGGTTTTCAACTCCCTCCCTCTCCTCTAAAAGTAGAGAAAACTCAAACCATACACTTGAGTCCAGGTCATGCAAATGCTTAGAACCTTGATTTGTTTGTGTTTAATGCGAGAATTCTGAAGTCATTGGGCTGTTTGGTTAAGCAGAGAGTGTGACTACTTGTGATATGCTTTCAGAATCAAGGCATCAGATTACAATGTTATTTTAACATATTTTTTGCTTGCAACTGGTTTTTTGCTTCTGAAATGTACAAATATGTCACTTTGTACTGCTTGTGTCTAAGGCAGACATTATCTGTCAGTTACTGGCTTCAGGGAAAAACTCTGGTGTGTTTGGAAAATGTGGTGGAAACACCCAGTGTGTTTGTCTGGGGGGGGAATGACTGCAAGTTATTTTGAACTTATTTTTCTGCTGTCTAACCTCCTGCTGTATACAAGACTGTTTGATTTACAGGAAGACACATGACCTTGATTTTCTTTCTCTGTGTTATCAGCAAATGATACTCTTCTAAGACTCCAAGGAGGTAGACAAAAAGCCCTGTGTTTCAGATTGAAATTCTTAGTGTCTAAATGAAGAGCTGGGCATGCTCCATGTTGTTCATCTCTACAAAACACATGGATGCTGCCGTTTCTTAAGAGTAAAGAAATTCGGAGATTGGTTAAAGAACAACATAGTACATCTCCTTTGCTGCAGCATCCAAGGAAAGAAACTACTGTACCATATCAGATGAAAGAACTTTTACATTCTTGTAGCTTGAATCTGCAACCACTCAAATGATTGGATTGATAGTGATTGTGCTCTTTTGTTCTTGTGAAGGTGAGTAGCACTGAGCACAGCACAACTACCAAGGCAATTTTAGTGTAGAGAATATTTTAAGCAGTTCTTTTGCTACTGCTTTATCAAATTTTCCACAAGACCCCATGTATCCCAAAACAACAGAGAGGTCCATTAAAACAAAAAAAGAGCACTTTTGGAGGCTGCACCTACTTTGAGCTGCTGGGCAGCATCTTGTTTTAGAGAAGTGAAATAATCCAAAGCTCTTTAAGAGTAGAATGAGTAACTATTTTAAGTTGAAGCTGCCTTTGAGCCTTCCCCCCCCTCCTCCTTCTTCTAAAGCAGGATTATGAGGATAGCTTCCTAAAAGGGAAATGAATCAGCACAGTTTATCCTACCAACCTCAATGGAGTACAGTAGGGCAAATCAGTGTGGAAATGATCTGGCTTTAGACACATGCTGAATGCTTTAAGTTTTTAACATGCATGTTTAACCTACATTTGGAAGAATATTTGTTATATAGAATAAATCTTAGGTATTTTAAAAACTGAAATTATGAATTCACATTTCTGGGTGAAATGTTTTGAAAAACCAAATACTACTTATTCCTGAAAGTTTCAGACGTGTGCTTCATACATTTTGTCTCATATTCAGATTTATACCTATTTTTTCCCAGTACTGTACCCGATTGAAATTAAAATTTGCTTGTAACTTCACCATCAGGCAACCATGTAGTGTCAACTGTGGAAAGACTGGCTAGTAGTAAAGGACCTCTTCCCTTTTATTTTTACACTGTCTGATATTAAACAACCCTGTGATTTTGTAAAATGTTGCTGCTATAGCTTGTGATCACAGATTCTTGTGAAAGAGGGCTCTAGCTCCTAGCTCCCTTCTCACAAAATTGGTCTTTTTATACTCAACTGTATGTAAAAAGTCATGCATGGTCCAACGAGGAATTTCATTAATCTCATCACTTGAATCTGAAGTTGTCTAGACTGGTACCAGACCAACAAAAATAAACAACTGCTATGACTGATGACCTGAATACTGACAGCCTGCTTTTGCAGATAATGTCATTGAGTAACCAAGGTGTCAACTGCAAACATAGTTTTCCTTAACTTACCAAAGTCATGACTGAAAGCCTCTGAGAGGTAAAGTGTGGTCTTTAGAATTGATTTGTGCTCTTATACAGCTGTGAGTGATTGTAATTCATAAAGTTTATAATTTAATGTGCATTTTGTTAGAAAAATAATTTTCTAGTTCTGTCCTCTGCCCAGACCACACAGAGGGTCAGAAAAGTTATTTGGAAATACAATGCAGAAATTAGTATAGTTTGTGTAAAAATTCAGTGTTGGTGGCTTCCCTTTTACTGCTGCTATGTGTAGCTTTCACCCGCTCTTTTTGGTATTAAAACACCTGATTTGATGCCAGGTTCCCTGCAAGGAAGATGACACTGTAAAGCTTTTATCAAGTAAAGGTATTGAATACTCTTCAGGTCCTTTGAAGCTGTACAAGAATTTTGGCAGGAATACGTCAATGCATCTTGGAATGAAGAATTTTATTCATATTCTGGTCTTTCCATTGTCTCTTCTTGATTGTCCTATTTCTGGCCTAAGATTATGGAACAAGTGGGTCTGAAATATCTAGACTTCCTCATGGAGATTTACCACTGAAGCAGTTCAACAGACAGGGCAGCTACAGCTTTATCTGAATGTTGATTGTTTAAACATTACCTTATGCTGTCAAGGTGTTTTTCTGCAACAGTTCTAATATATACCTTGCTTACGGAAAGGGGGAAACTTGCAGCTTTCCTTCCACCAGAATTTTTTTGTATGCTGTTAGTACTCTTTATAGAGGATGCAGAAGGCATTGCAGAATGAAAAAAAAATTAAAATGTCTGCTTGCATAGTATGTAAAGCACATCTCCCCAGAAAGTCAGTCTGGGGCTATTATCATCTTAAAATAATGTTAATAGAAGGTGACCTTAAGAAAACAAATTATGTTGCAGAAAAAAAATCTAATTTTAAGGCACTCTTCCCTCCCTGCCCCCAAAAGCCAAAAAAAGGGGGGGGGGGGGAAGACAGGAAAAGGTCAATCTAGGGCTTATATGGCATGCACACGCACACACACACATATATCTACCTGCACATACACGTGTGTATATATATATGTGTTGTTAGCAGGTGATGTTTTTATTTTATAGGTATCTTTTCTGTTTTGCTAGACGATTGGGTCCTGCATTTCCTCACATATGGCATTCACTGAAGCATCTATAGATGTATTTGTATGATTATAGACAACCTCAATGTGTTAATATGTTACACTGGCATAAACATAAAAAAATATATATATAAAATTAATTTTGAGTAACCTCTTACATGATCTCTTTGTGGCATGCTTATAGGTGGTTATACATGCAAGACTTGTCAGAAGATCATGAAATAGGCAAGGGTCATGTTCTGGTTCTGTATCCTAACAAATTCTCCTGGAATGATAGTAAAGACAGGCATGCTGCTAAACTTGTTCACCATACTTTACAGCAATTACTTATGTCAAAGAAATTTATGCAGTCATTCCACTAAAGCTTCATTCAAAATTTAAAAAGTGGAAGTTGATGTTTTCCATTGTGTAGGGAGTATGTGGTTCATTCTTCGTGCTGCCAGTAATCTTTTGCATTGCTCTGTATTGACTCCTGTCATTTTTTCTGCATCTGCTTGCTCCTGGTCTTTGTCTTTTGTTCCTGTTCAAATGTGCCTGTCTATTTCCCTCCTCGTGTTTCTTCTGTGTAGTCATCCTCCATCAGTGTATTTGCTGGGGATCCTGAAATGAGCTTTTTCTCATCCCCTCATTCAACTCCACTTCTTTCTAATATGGGGGTTTTCTTCTACTTTACAGTGGCCAAAGTGAGAAGAGGCTAGTAGCAGTCAGGCCTGAAATGGTGTTTCATAGGTGTTCATGCTTCCCAGTACTATTTTATTTTCTTTCTCAACTGATCTTCCTGGATATAAGAGTTGTAGTGAATATAGCATGCAGGCAGTCATTGTAATAGATGCTGCTTCTTTTGCGCTGCTGTCAGTTAATAAACTTACCCGGGTCATTTAAATTGAAAAGTACCTCTTTTTAGCTCTGTAGGAAAATGAATACTTCTTTGTATTCTTTTGATGTCCCTGCTCTCAGCAGGGGGGTTGGACTAGATAACCTCTAGAGGTCCCTTCCAACACAGACATTTCTATGATTCTTTACAGGTATAAATACGCTTTGCAATCATTTTCTCATTGATGCAGAAAAATGTGAAAGTTTAAGATGGGGTGTGTTACAGAAATTGTCTAGCTGTATCCTGTAACACTTCATATATGCAGTTACAGACAAACCAGAAATATTTGGTCAATATGTTCAATATATAATATTTTTCTATTTTTGTCATACTAAAACTCATTAGAGACTTAACAGAGAAATCATACTAGTCTGGCTATTTTTAACTGTTGCTTACAACATTATTACTGTTAGACATCACAGAAGTCTGTCAGATTTCAGAAACAGGAAACCTGATGTTTAAACAGTTGATTTAGAACTTTTTTCTTATCTTTCTGCCTTAAGAATGGCTTAATTTAAATAGTGCCATTTTTCTTCAGTAGCATAAATAATTAAATTTTATTTTTTAAACTTTATGCTGTCATAAATCACTCATTCTATTGACTAAATTTACTAAATTGATGATTGACTAAAAGGAGCAAATGTAAATTCTGTAGTTCTGAGCAATACTCAGAAACAGTAGTTCTTCAAGAAATGTTAATCTCACACTCCTGAGAAGGAAGCTCACTTTCTGGAACAATTAGTGTATTAATAGTCCAGTACCTCTGCAGTTTTGTTAGCTCAATTTCCCCTTTTTATAAACCTCAGCTTCTAGTAATTGTTAAACCTGGAACTATGAATAGCAGACTGTGCTTTTTATAAATGCTGAAGTTTATGATCCATGGATTTGCAGTGGACCTTTTCCCGTGCTTTATAGTGTAAACTCAGTTTTCTTGTGTACTTTCTGGCTAGATTTGATTCCGAAAATAGGATATAATGGGGGGGGGGGGGGGAAGACAAAAAAAAACCCAAAACAAAAAAAAAACACACACACACAAACACACA
>JANIJG010009512.1:14681-31717 GCA_024611175.1 Megaceryle torquata | reverse complement strand
GGGGGGGGGGGTGTGGGGTGTGTGGTGCGTGCAGCTCCTCCAAGCCAGTTCCCCACAAGTGATTCCTCTGCTCCTGCCAAGCCCTACTTGTTCCTCAGAGAGTTGGGTCCACTGCTGTTCAATGTCTTTGTCAGTGACATCATCCATGGCATCAAGTGCACCTTCAGCGAGTTTGCTGACAACATAAAGTTGTGTGGTGAGGTGAGCTCACTGGAGGGAAGGATGCCAGCCAGAGGGACCTTGATAGGCTTGAGAAAGGGGCCACTGCAACCTGGATGAGGTTCAACAAGTTAAAAGTGCAAGGTCTGGCATCAGGGCGGGGCTAATCCCAGGCACAATTACAGACTGGTTAGAGAGTGGGTTGAGAGGAGCCTTGAAGAGATTAACACCTGGAGGTGTTAATTGACAAGCAGTGCAACACAAGCTGGCAGTGTGTGCCTGTGGCCTAGAAGGACAGTGATATCCCAGGATGCAGCAAGTGGGGCCAGCAGAGAAAGAGAGGTGATTCTCCCCCTTTGCTCTTGTGAGACTCTCCTCAAATACTGCATCCAATTCTGGTGTCCCCACTGTGAGAGGGACATAGATCTGTTGGAACGAGTCCAGAGGAAGGCCACAAAGATGATCCAGGGGCTGGAGCACCTCTGCTACAAGGATAGCCCGAGGGAGCTGGGGTTGTTCAGCCTCGAGAAGAGAAGACTCCAAGGGGACCTTATAACTGTCTTCCAGTAGCTGAATGGATCCTACAGGAGGGCTGGAGAGGGACCCTTCCCAAGAGTGTCCAGCACTCGGCAGGGGGGCGGGAGGTTATAAATAGGAGAAAACAGGTTTAGATTAGGTCACAGCAATGGCCCCTGGGGCACCCAGTGGCAGCAGGGAGCCTGACCCTCTCCTGGCCTCATGGCTGTCTCCCTGTCTGCAGGTGCTCTCTGCCATGAGGTGGTTCTGGGGTCTCCTCCAGCTCGCAGCAACCCTCGTGCTGGGGGTGACAGCTGCTGCACACTGCCCTACACCTTGTATCTGTGACAACCTCCGTGCCCATGTCCTCTGCCTCAATGGGAACCTGAGGGCTATCCCCAGCCCCATCCCACAGGTGGGTGAGAGGATGGGTAGGGGACAGGGGCAAGAGGAGGGAGGGCAGCCCTGGGGTAACACTGTGTTTTGTTTGTGTGGCTGACAGCTCACCAAAAATCTGGATCTTCGGGGCAACAGCTTCACCGCCATCCCCATGGGAGCCTTTCTTGCCACCCCCTACCTTACACACTTGGACCTGAAGCACTGCAAGGTGGAGAAGCTGGAGGAAGGGGCTTTCCGGGGTCTGGGGAGGTTGGTCTACCTCAACCTGGCCTCCAATGGCATAGCTCTTCTCTACCAGGAGTCCTTGGATGGCCTCTCCTCCCTCCAGCAGCTCATCCTGGAGGGTAATCGCATCGAGGAGATCCAGCCAGGTGCTTTTGGCCATCTGGGGTCGCTCACTGTGCTCGACCTGAGGGCAAATGCCTTGGTCTACCTCCCAGACATGGTCTTCCAGGGTCTGCAGGCCCTCAGGTGGCTCCGGCTGTCCCACAACGTCCTCCACGTGCTGGGCAGCGAGGCTTTTGCTGCCTTGCCCACCCTGCGCCGGCTGAGCCTGGACCACAATGAGCTGCAGGCGCTGCCTGGTGAGGCCCTGGCCAGACTGGATGGGGCCACCTGGCTGGACCTGGGCCACAATCCCATCACCTATGTGGCAGAAGAGGCCCTGGCCATGGCCTCCCTGAAGCACCTCTTCCTGAACCATGCTGCCCTCCAGGACCTGGCCCCCACTGCCTTTGCCAGCAGCCCCCAGCTGCGCACACTGGACCTCCGTGAAAACCAGCTGCAGGGGCTGCCACCCCTGGCTGGAGCCACGGGGCTGGCAAGGGTCAGCTTGGCTGGGAACCCCCTGCTCTGCTCCTGCCTCCTGCGCCCCTTCCACCACTGGCTGGCAAGGACACGGGTGCAGGCGGAGGGGTCCTGTGCTGCACCCCCTGCCCTCCGTGGCCGGCCCCTCGACTCCCTGAGGCCTTCTGAGATGCGATGTGGCTACCCCCGACCACCCCCCAGCCCTGCTGCCCCCTCAGAGGGGCCCAGGGCAGCTGGTAAGGGGCACTGCCCCCAGGGGTGCAGCTGCTCCCCTCATTTCCGTCACGGGTCCTGTGAGAACAGGGACCTGCGGGAGATCCCCCGGGGCTTCCCCAGGGACACTCGCCTCCTGGACCTGGGTCGAAATACCTTTGGGGCGGTGCTGCCAGGTGCCTTCCCGGGCCTGAAGGAGCTGGTGTCCCTCCACCTGCAGAGATGTGACATCAGTGTGCTGCACCCTGGGGCACTGCAGGGGCTGGAGAGCCTGGTCTACCTCTACCTCACAGACAACCGCCTCTCCACCTTAGCGGCTGCCGCCTTCAAGGGTGCCCCGCAGCTGGCCTACCTCGACCTGGACCGGAACGCCTTCACCCACCTGCCTGCTGGTGCCTTCCAGATCCTGCCCAACCTCATCTCTCTCCACCTGCAGCACAACACCATTGGGGAGCTGGTGGAAGGTGACCTGGCTGGGGCCAGGGGGCTGCGCTGGCTCTACCTTGCTGAGAATGTCATCAGGAGCATTGCTCCCACTGCACTGGCTCCTGCCAAGATGCTAGAGAAGCTGCATCTGGAGGGAAACTGCCTCATGGAGGTGCCCACAGCAGCCCTGTGGGGCCTGCATGCCCTGAGCGAGCTGAAGCTGTCCCGAAACCCCATTAAGAGCCTAGGGGATGGAGCTTTCCTGCCCGTGGCCTCCAGCCTGCAGCACCTCTACCTGGACAACATGGGCCTGGAGTGGGTGCGTATGGGCTGGGACTGCTCAGGGGCAGAGGCAGGAGCAGTGCAGGACACAGTCATAGGTCCCACCTTGTTCCAGGGCCTAGGGCTGGTGACCTCTATCTGAGTGTCCAAATGGATGGCCTGAACTAACAAAAAGCTTTAGAGGATGGTCCATATCCTGGCTGGGAGAAGAAGCTGCCTTGGGCTCAAGCTCCAACCTCCCCCCCAGGACAAACTCGCTCCTTCCAGTTGTTAAGGACACTCAGCTTCAGGGAGGTCCAGACCCTTCCCTAAACCTGCACTTTCCCTCAGCCTTGACCTTATTTTTCTTGCTTTTATTACAAGCTGTCCTAGGGGACTTTTCACCATTATCATGCTGAATTCCTCCATCCTCTTAAAAAAAAAAAAAAAAACAACAACAAAAAAAAACAACCAACCAACCAAACAAAAAAAACCAAACACCAACACGCAACCAAAAAAAACCAAATAAAACCCCAAACTGTGTTAGCACCACTCTTGTAAGGACCATCCACCTTTAACAGCAAACAGGGATTGCTCTAAAACCTCCTGGGTGTCACCTGCTTTCCAGGAAGCCTAAGCAGGGTCTAGTGAGTCTCAAAATGTGACCAAAATTGGTTAAGTAACAGCAACATGTGCACTTCAGGGCAACGTACAACAGCTCTTTCATGGGATGACCGGGTTTCAACTGGCTGTCTCAGGCCCCACCACCCCCACAGGCTGACTAGCAGTTCAGGGACAGAGATTTGCTCCCCTCCACCCTGTGAGGACCCCCCTGACTCACCTTTGGTTCATTGCAGATTTCCTCCAGTGCCTTTGCTGGGCTTGGTCCCAAGATCAGAAGCCTCTACTTGGAGAGCAACCAAATGAGCAACATCCCAGACATGAGTAACTTCACGGGGCTGGCAATCCTCAACCTGAGGGATGTGCCTTTCCACTGCGACTGTCAGCTCCTTCCCCTGCGCAGGTGATGGCCACGAGGGGGGAGCACACCTAGGGGACAGGTGGCCTCTACCACCCTGGAGGCACAAGCCCATGGAACACTGACTATTTTTGGGTCTTCTCTCATAGTGGTGAGATGGAGCACATACCTCTGTGCAAGGATGGAAGTAGCCTGGGCTTTCCTGGTGTAGGGAAAGCAGCCAAAAGCTGGAGTGGGCAGATATTCAAAGGTCACCCAGGCCCTGAGCAACTTGGCCTGACTTTGAAAGACCTGCACCCCCAACCTGAGTTTTGTCCTGGCCCCATTCCTTTCCCTGATCACCTGCCATTTTTTTTTCAGGTGGATTGACAAACTCAACCTCCGCATAGGGGCCACCTGTGGGTCCCCCCCAGAAGCCCAGGGGCTGAAGGTGAATCTTTTCACTGCTTTCCAAACCTGCCCTGCCTGGGGCCGAGGCCATGGCTGGGGAGGCAGTCCTGCCAAGACCAAGGCTGCAAGCAAGCCCAGCAAGAGAAAGAGATCAGGAAAATCACCAGCCAGAGCCTTTAAGAACAGAGCTTAGGAAACATGCACAGGACACAACAGGATGGTACCTACCCTCTGGTGAGAGCAGTTCTTCTAGAGTAGCCCCTCTACCGCTGCAACGCGGATATCGCCCCCGTTGCAAAGGAGAGGCCCTGGTGCCACTGAAGTGATGCTTACTTGCCAAAGATGTGTGGTGGTTGTTTTGTTTTCTTTTTTTTTTTCCAGGACACAGAGGCACTTTACCCTGGAAAGAACTTGTGCAGAAACCTTCCCTAGTGTTTGCAACATGCTTTGACGGCTCAAACAACAAAGCCAAATACTTGTGTTTTCTTCCCAAGGCTCCCTCCAACCATCTGGAAAAGTTGGAATCCACAAGTTTGTGTTTAAGAGCGCTGTGCAGTCACAGCTTCAAAAGCCAGTGAAGAGCCCCGAGTGGGACTGCAAAGAGCAGCAATGCCAGGCCCTGCACCAGATCAAATCTTAGAGCAGAAAGCTTAAAAATTATCATCTGTGAAAACATTGCCTGAATTCCCAGCATCTCCTCAGAATTAAAACATAAGCAGATCAAAATCTTTCCATTTCCTGCAAAATTTCATCAGTGGTTTGATCGGTGGAATGGGATCACCTCATGATCCCAGCATGTGTGCCCAACCCATTCCCCATGGCAGCTGAAGTTGGGATCCCCCCAAGCCCCATTTTAAAGTCAAAATTTTGTTCAAATTAAAAAGACTTCAAAAGATAAAACACTTCTAGCCCTTAAATGACTGGGGGGGGGACACAGACATGGAACTGTTACAGAAAAAACAAACAGGAGGAAGAAAGCCAAAGGTATTGGGAAATGATCACCCTGTAAGGACAGGTGGCCCTACAAGCCCAGCTGCTTGACAAGGCTGGGGAAAAGTGGCAGCCCGAGAGCAAGGGGAAGAGAGAAAGAACTGTGATGGCTTTGCCCTGAAATGAGATCCTCCCACATTAAGACTATGGCAGAGCTGCCAGGACAGGCAAGCAGCCACCTGCAGGGAGGCAGAGAAGCCCCTTTACACGCCTTCCATAAACATCCCACACACCCTACCACCCACCATGGTTTCCCCAGGGGCGGGCTGAGATGGCAGAGCTCTCGTGCCTGGTTTGACACACTTTTTCCACTTGTGTTTCATTGCTCTTCCACAACCTTTCTTCCCCCTCCCCTGAGAGGCTCCATTTGCTCTTCAGAATGGAAGGAGGAAAACTGTGTTAATTACTCCTGGTCTCTACCCCATGTTTTCTGGACAGCTTGCCAACTTTTTTTTTTTTTTTTAATTCTCATTAACAACTTGGCATCACAGGGTCTTGCCTGGAGCTTGAGGGGAGCATGGCCAAAGCAGCACTTTGGGGCCAAGGTGGTGTCCTGGGCAACCACCATTTCCCCGTAGGGTTTGTCAAGGCTCCTGCCTTACAGCTGGCCAGGCCCTGCAGAGGCACTGTCCAGCAGGGCACTTCCTCATCTGTTAAGAGTTCACAGGAACTTGCTACAGGACATTAGAAACTTTTTTCATCACTGTTGCCATACTGACCTTTCTGATTTCTGTCCTGAACTGTCCAGTCTGGAGAAAGAGAGGAACGTTAGAGCTTTGCTCTAAAAAGGGAAAGAGCCCCCCTGCCTTGCACTCTTGTGATATTTAGCCCTCATAGCAAGTAGAGAAGGGCAAGAAAAAAATCTATTGGGCACCTCAAAAAAAAATACCCTAATAAACACTGTCTACTTATACCAACCACCTTAGAGCACTCTCTTCCCCATCCTGGCTAACCCTGGTCATTTTGGTGATCTGGAAAGCAATACACAAGCCTTTGGCCTCTTCCTCAAGTTTAATTCACAGAGCTTTAAGGTACAGATCACAGATCAAGTTTACAGTAGGACAGCTAAAAACATTTTTAAAAAAGTGCCCCATGTCCTCTGCCATTCTGGGTTCAAAACCAAGCAATGATGACCCTCAGAAAGGTCTCTCGCTCCCTCAAGTGGCATCATTGTCCCTTGATTTCTCACCTCTTTCCACTCTTCCTGTCCTGACTTTCTCAGGTATTGTAGGGCCTAGACCAGGGAGCACAGTGCCAACATCCTGCAGCTGATTTCCTGACGTCCACATTGTCCCAGACTGCAGCTCACCAGCCACAGCCAAGAACTCAACTACCCCTTCATGCTCTGGCAGCCTCCTTCCCCCCTGGGAACTCTGCTCAGAAAGGTGCCCTCAAAGCCAGGCACACACAACCCCCACAGCCACCTTGGTCACACTCCTCAGCACGCCTGTGGCCTTTCTGGAGTCTGTTCCCCAGGGCTCAAAATTACAAGCCTGAGGGAAATTTTCTTACACACCAGAAAAGCAGAGTTGTGATGTTGCAGAGTGGTCTGCCTCAAAAAGGGAAGGCCCTTTAAGTCTTCTGCTTCCCTTTGCTATGACCTTCACCAAAGAGCCACAAGGTGAAGCACAGGTGGCTGTGGGCAGCTGGGGGGGATACTCCAGGATCAGTCTGTGACCTCCTGCTTTATGCTGCTGACAGGAATGGGAAGCTCTGTGGCTCCAAACTCTAAGTCTGAGGGGTCGATGGTTTCTTCTTTCACCTGCACAGCAATGACTAGTAAGAGACAGAAAGGGGGGGGGGAGGGGGGGGAAGAAAAAAAAAAAAGTAAAATCAACAGATGCTGCCTTGCTCTACCTTCAGCACCCCAGAGCCAGCCCTGTTCATCCTGATACTCAAAATGCCCCAGGTTTCCAGCCCACTTCTTGAGGGTCCCTTACCACAGGCAGCCCTGTCTTGCTGACACAAACCTATCTGTAGTCATAACAGCAGCCAGGGTAGGACTAAACCCAGGCAGCATTCAGCTGCCTGCTCACTAGGACAACTTCTAGGGCTCAGGGAGGAAAAGCCAGTGTGCTCTTTTCTCTACCTGTCTGGGTCCATAGAGGGGAAATGAAACTTCTGTGATCAGCAGGGACCTTCTTGAGGCTCCATCCCCATGTGCACAATGCTCCTCACCCACCCTCTTCCCCAACACTCACTAGGGTCGGCAGCTGACCCAGCTGCCAGATGTCCTTCTGGTCATCACATCTCTTGATGCTCAGCACAATGGGCTGTGTTCACAAGCTGCAACAGCCCTTATGGGGACTAGAATGTCACAGCACACCTCTGACATGTCCATCTTGTCTCTCCTCCATAACTGACCTCACACAACCAGATTGCTCAATAGGGCAGCCAGTGCCCCGGCAGGCATCAGCACTATCAGGACACCTAGTTGTACCAGTGCCACCAAACCTTCTCAGCAGAAGCAGGCAAAGGTTTTCTTCCACTTTCCCTGACTCTGGAGGAGCAGGGAAAGACATTTATCACAGTGCTCCCCTTCTCTGCCTGGGGGCACCAATGACTTTAATGGCCAAGAGGCAGCATGAGCCTTGGGAGGGCTGGGGTCATGCAGGGCATAGGCAAGGCAGATGCATGTGGCTGCTGGGCAGAGTAACTCACTCCCTTACTCTCGTCAGGTGCTGGCTCTGGCAAAGCCTTGCTGGCAGCTTTTGCTTCTCGTTTTATCTTCGGGGTGGAAGGCTTCTTGACAGTCTGCTTGATGTTGCGGGTTTTGGCAGGTAACTTTTTTCCTTAACAAAAGAGATAACAGAGCATGGAGAAAAGTGTGCTTCTTTTCCTCTGAAAAAATCAGCAACCCTGCTCCACTGAGAAACCACAGGCCAGGGACCAGCACAACTGACCAGCAAGCTACATGGTCATTAGTTGCCATCTGGTTACTCAACAGAAATGGCATACTGGAGAAAAATTCTATAGTCGTCATCTCAAAATACGCTCCTCCATGTTCTCCTTCATTAAAGGCAAGGCACTGCAGCACGTGCTTAACTTCCAAGGAGCAGGTCCTGCTGGAATCAGTCTGGAGTCAGCTTTGCTTACCTGTCTGGATCTAGTCCTAGGTAATGGGCATGTAAGCTGCAAGGCATGGACATTGTAGCATTAATGTTTTCATTTTTAGCTGATGTTTTCTTATTTAGGTTGAATGTCATTATATTCTTTAGGTAACATTTCTTTTCCACCCCCCAGGAAGGAATTTCTTGCCTGTCTATACATGATTTGCCACAGCTACTGCGACAGTGACGACAACAACAAGATGAAACAATAACATGGTCCAGCCTCACTACTGGCCTCTTCAGCCATCTTAAGGCCTTCTTTCCCTCAGCACAAAGCAGGCAGAGTTGCTCTCCAGCTACCCTCCAGCTGCAGCACAGTCTCCCTCTGACCATGGACACAGTAGGGGAAGCAGCACAGCCTCACGCCTGGAAGCAAGCACCAGCTATACCTCAGCCAACAGAAAAGACTGCAGAACAGATCCTTCCCATGCACACAGCTCTCTGCTCTTTTAGGTAACAGGGCAGTTAAGGAGGATGAAGCTGTGTTGTCAAACCCACAGCTGACTTGAGAGGGCATCCATGGCAAGACAAAGCCTTTGTCTCCTGATCTGACAGGACATGGACAGGGTTCCTCTAACTGGGCCCAGCCTGCGAGTGAGCGGGAGGGCACTAATCAAATGTCACTCACTCTTCTTTCCATAGGGTTTCTTCCTCTTCTTCTTTGGCACCTCCTTGGCCTTCACTGGAGTTGTGGGCTCTGTCATGGAGACGAGAGGGAAACGAAAGCCAAGTCCCATAACCAGTAGGTAACTGG
This sequence comes from Megaceryle torquata, assembly GCA_024611175.1. Taxonomy (NCBI): domain Eukaryota; kingdom Metazoa; phylum Chordata; class Aves; order Coraciiformes; family Cerylidae; genus Megaceryle; species Megaceryle torquata. The sequence continues at coordinate 22,713 of JANIJG010009512.1, read as the reverse complement.
GATGAAGTGACATAAGCGAGAAACAAGATATACCCGTCCCCCCGAGCCAACGCCCTCTTCCCAAGACAACCAACCAGCTGAGGGGAAAGCAAAGCTCTAGCGCAGTTGCTGTCTGTGCTTCCAGGCGAGGGGCCAGGGCAGCAGGCTGGGGCAGCACAGGGGAGAGAGGCCCAGTAGATATGGCAGGGGCAGTAAAGAAACAAGATTCATAGCTTGGGATGAGGAGGAAAACATCTGCAAAGGTGAGGCAGTGGCCTCCCTGTGACAAGGGAAGGAATAAACTCTTGAGAGGGACACTCTTACCTTTTATAGAAAAGAGTCAGAAAATTGCTGAGAAAAGGGAGCAGGGGCCGAGCTCCCCCTGCTACCTGGCTGAGGTTGTAGGTACACTTAGTAAAAGGGAGCTGTGCAGGGACAGGACCACCTGGAACTCTACGTGACTTCATCAGGAGCAATTCTCTGTTGGCGCACAGGTGGTGGAACAGAGGGAAACCAGAGCCAACCTCAAATCTCAGGCTGTTTTCTCCCCACCATGGATTCCTCCCTCTGCCAGCTGCTAGAACGTGTGGCAGCAGAGGAGACTTAACAGTAGCCTGCACAAGTCAAGGAGGCAATTTTCTCCTCCCTACAAGGCCCCCCAAAAAAATGGAGCCACTCAGAGCAGGAGGAAGGAAACCTTTCCCTCTAGTGTTAGAAACCAGAGTAAAATCTTTACTCACCTGGAACAACAGGTGGTTGAAGCTGGTAGCCTGTCAGCTCACACCACCCCACAGGATAAATGTCTGGAGACTCGCAGTCCACCCACTGGTCATACTCATTGTCCCAGCCATCAAAATGGATGCTAAGGAGCCGGTGAACTACACGCTTCACTGTGGCCACACAAATGAGCCGGGGCTCCATCAGGTCCACTGCTTCCACCTTCATGCCAGCTTTGAAGCCATGGTTTGGGCAGTCCTGGGTGCAGAAAAAAAAAAAAGTGAAAAAAGAAAAACCAAGACTATTGCACCCAGCCCAAAGCAAAATCTGGTTACCAGCACCCTAGAACAGGCTTGCCTCCAGCTTAAAGCATTCAGAGAGAGAACATGACCACAGTCACACAACGGAACCATCAAGTCACATACCAGAAGGGCGCACATATGACCAGATCCAAGGTGAGCTGTGTCCTTACTGCATCTCAGCTCAACCTTTAGAAACAAGATCCTGACCTAGGGGAGCAGCAGGTGGCAGTTAAGGGACTTAAGGGACACTCAATCTAACCCATTATTAACCCGGGACAGCCCTGGAAAACTAGAAAGATGGGGACAGGCTCAGGTGCTGCAGCAGTTTTGCTGATACAAAGCTGACTCTCTCCATCCCTGTGCCAGCCACGTGGACACAGGTAATAAGCGGTGCAGAACCCACCAGGATCCTGAAGCTCCTGGAAACACTAGAGAATCACAGGTCACACTCAGAGGAACACTGCTTGTACGAACCAGCCAAACAGAGCCTTCACTTGGGGAATACATAGTCCTGTGCCTTAGGCTCCCCTCTGAAGTGCTGACTGGCAGCAAAAAGCAGTGCAGTAGAGACATTGGATGTTGTCTAGCCTGACTTCAGAAAGGCTTTGGACACTGTCTCTCATGAAATCCTCAAAGACACTGACAGAAGTATAAGCTGGATGAGAAGACAGTGAGGTGGACGGAAAATGGACTGAGTGACTGGGCCCAGAGGTTGGTAATTACTGCTATGAGGTATACTTGGAGGCCAGTAATTAGTGGTGTGCCCCAGGGGTCAAATCCAATCCTGTTCAACATCTTCATTATTTATCTAGATGACATGATAGTGTCATGTCAAACTCGGCAAATTTGCTGGTGATACGAAACCGGAAGGAGAGACTGATATACCTGAGGGTTGTTCTGCCACCTAAAGGGACCTTGACAAGCTGAAGAAATGGTCTGAGAAGAACCTCCTGAAGTTCATCAAAAGGAAATGTAAAGTCCTGCACTTAGAGAGGAACAACCCCAGGCACCACCAGCACATGTTGGGGTCCAAATGGCTGGAAAAAAGCTTGGTAGAAAAGGGCCTGGGCATCCTGGTAGAGACCATCACAGAATGGTTTGGGTTGGAAGGGACCCCTCAAGGTCATCTGGTCCAACCCCCCTGCAGGAAGCAGGGACATCTGCAACCACAGCAGGTATCACAGACTATGCTCAACATGAGCCAGCAGCATGACCCTGGGACAAAGAAGGCTAACGGTAACCTGGGCTGCATTAGGAGGAATGTTTAGTCTGGGGAAATCTGGCAGATCAAGAGAAGTGATCCTTCCTCCCTATTCAGCACTGGTGAGGCCACATCTGCGGTGCTGTGTCCATTTTTGGGCTCTCCAGGACACGAGAAACATCGATGTACCGGAGGGCGTCCACCAGAGTGCCACAAAGATGATGAAGGGACTGGGGCAACTTTTATATGAGAAAAGGCCAAGAGCTACAATTATTCAGCCTGGAGAAGAGAAGGTTCAGGGGTATCTTATCAATGTGTATGAAGGAGGGTGCAAAGATGGAGCCAGACTCTTCTCAGTGGCTGCCCAGTGACACAACCAGAGGCAATGGGCACAAACTCAAACACAGAAGGTTCCCTCTCAACATCAGTAAACACTTTTTACTGTCAGGGCAACTGAGCACTGACACAGGTTGTCCAGAGAGGTTGTAGAGTCTCCAACAATAGAGATATTCAAAAGCTGTCTGGACATGATCCTGGGCAACCTGCTCTAGGTAACCCTGCTTGAAGCAGGGGTGTTGGACAAGATGACTTCCAGAAGTCCCTTCCACCTCAACCAATCTGACTGCCAGAGCTCTTGTGCTCCTTGCTGACTGCAAGCATCCCTACACATCTCTTCTTCCTGGCAACACTCACTGTGTTGAAGAGCCGTGCTGGAACAGGTCTTGATTTAGTTTTTTCCAAGTAACTTTCCCAGTTGAAGGTCTTTGGATCTTGCCCTGCAGCAGGAAGAAATAGTTAGAGGGAAACAGGCAGTCACTGCATAGACCAGCTAGGGGAAAAGGCAGAATAGGCAGAAAAGAGGCATAGCAACTGGTTGCAAAGCAGTTTCATGAACCAGCAGGTACAGTCTGGTCTTGGACATAAATCTAGTGGGCATATTCCACAGCAGTCCAGCACCCCCCTCCAGTGGGCAAACACAGAAAAGTGCAGGCTGCAAATGAACAGCTGTGTCAGTCATATCTCCAGACCACAGAGAATCATGGAATCACAGAATTGCTCAGGTTGGAAAAGACCTTCAAGATCATGGAGTCCAACCTCAACCTAACCCTACTACCCTAACTCTAACAACCCACTGATTACCACATCCCCGAGCACCACATCCAAATGATTTTAACACACATTCAGGGATGGCGACTCAACCACTTCCCTGGGAAGACTGCTGCAGTGCTTAACAACCATTTCTGTAAAGAAGTTTTTCCTGATATCCAACCTAAACTTGCCCTGGCACAATTTGAGGCCATTTCCCCTTGCCCTATCACCACTGAGAAGAGACCAACCCCGCTCTTGCTACAACCTCCTTTCAGGTACTTGTAGAGAGCAATAAGGTCTCCCCTCAAACTCCTCTTCCCCAGACTAAACAGCCCCAGCTCCCTTAGTTGCTCCTTATAGGGTATGTTTTCCAAACCCTTCACCAGCCTTGTTGCTTTCCTTTGGACCTGCTCCAGCACCTCCATGGCCTTTCTGTACTGAGCTGCCCAAAAAACTGCACGCAGTACTCAAGGTGGGGCCTCACCCGTGCCAAGTACAGGGGCAGGATTGGTTCCCTAGTCCTGCTGGTCACACAATTTCTGATACAGGCCAGGATGCCATTGGCCTTCTTGGGCACCTGGGCACACTGCTGGCTCATATTCAACCAACTGTCAATCAATACACCAAGGTCCTTTTCTGCCAGGCAGCTTGCCAGCCACTCTTCCCCAAGCCTGTAGCATTGCCTGGGGTTGTTGTGACCAAAAAGAAAGGTGAGGAGGATAAGCAGCAGGCAGGAAGAAGTATGTTCAAAACACACCATTATGGCCAAGCTTTCTCCTCCCCAGAGGGAACATCATAAGATGACACAATAGCACCGCAAAAAGTTCTACAACATAGAAATTCAGAGCAGGCCTTTTTTGGGTATGGCCAGATGAGGCAGCAAAACCATTCCTTGGGAGATTGTCTCTTGGGATTCTACAGAGATAGTGGTGTCAGATTTATTTGTACAAAAAGAATAAAGGTGACTCCTGCCACATTTAAGTACTGAGTCATTCAGCAATGGCTCTGTCTATCCCTCCTTGCCCTTCAAACAACCATTCTTGTCCTTTAAACCTTTGATCCTGTTCACTTTGAGGATCACACACTTCTCGTATTAATCAGAAGCTAACCACCATGCTGTTAATGCCCTCTGGAGATGTTACTTCTTTCCACCCAGTACCAGGAGTTGGTATATGGGTGCAGCTCTAATGGGCTGGCTCTCTGAACCAATCCTATCTCCCTGAAAAACAGGCAGATTCGGACCTTGTGATATTGATTCATCTGAACCTGACACCTCTCAAAAAAACACGGCCCAGTAGATTTTGCATGCCGGCTTGTGTCATCACAGGGCAGAGTCCAAGTCTCACCTTTTGGAGGGGTCAGATCAATGCTGTTCTTCTGACAGAAGTTGATGGGGAAGATGGCATGCGAGGAGGCATGATAGCAGAACCAGTCAGAGCTATCATCGGACGTGGCTCCATCAATGCTGATCATGAGATACCCATCCAAAAGGATCTGAGATGAGAGCGAAGGGCACGAGTATAGACCTTTCCTTGCTTTAAAGCCTCTCCTCTCAAAGGATTCCCCCCAGGAGTCCCCACAGATAGACTGCAATTGTCACCAGATAGTAAAATACAACATTACATGCTCCAGGGCACGCTGCGGTTTCTCCTGATATGTCAGTCAACACAAGCTAATCCCCACTGCAGCAGTTCCTGCAGAACTGGGACCAACACTAATAGCCTTGTGAAAAGGACTCAGCCATAGTCAGGAGCTCTGTTCTCCCTCAGAAACAAGTTTTATTGGCAGCCCAGAGACCCTCTATGCCACTCAGGTCATGAACTTGTTACCAGGCAGAAGGGGAGGGCACCACCTTCAGATGTGCTATTTCCACAGCAACAAGACCTGTCCCATTCTGTCATTCACAGGTTAATTGGTATCTACCAAGTGTGGGAGACACATCTGCCCCAATCTCTTCACATATCTAAGCAATGGCTGAAGGAAACATTTTACAGACACAGAGCTTTCCTAGCATCTCCTTTCCAAATGTCAAAGTCCTCTGCTTGGGTTCTAGAAGGGCTAACAGCTTCTTAAGGGGGAGCAAGTTGATGATAGACTTTAGGACATGCAACACAACTCACTGAGGAAACCCGACCAAGCAATTTATTTCTCAATACTAGCACAGGAGTGGAGCTCACTACCATCTCATTGAGAGGGACTCCAGGAGACATGTCCATCCTCAGCTTCCTACACCAGTGAATGTTGCCAGTACAGACACATCCCATACCCCACACAGAGGTCACCCCACAACTCTTACCCTCTCCTTTCTCTCCTCAAGGCAGCACTACAGAGGCCTTTCTTTATGCACTCCAAGAGCTGGAAAGCAAATCTTCCCTACTGCATCTTCAAAAGTGAAGGAAAGGTGGCTGCCAGTCATGCAAACACTGGACAGTTAGTTTGCCGACCAAGCATGCTCATCTTCACGCTATCCAAGTGTGGACAACCGCTGGTCTCATCAGCTTCTCAGACCTCTGATAAAATGCCCCAATTCCCTCCACACACCAGCTGCCTCACTCTCTTGGCAGCCATCTCCTCTCTCTTGTGCAAAAGCCACCCAGTCTTACTCATTTGCAAGAACCTGAGGAGAGGCTGAGTTATGTCAGGTAAACACAGGAGATCCCCTTCCACCCACAGAACTTACCTTGCAAACAGTGGCTACGCAAATGTTGCCGAGATTCAGGGGGTCGATGGCCTCCAGCTTCATACCTTCCTCAAACCATCCGCCTTCAGCATAGACAGCTCGTACCTAAGGGAGACTCTGCTACACCATGTGCTGTCAGGGGTATGGGACAGTCCCATCCTGGCACCAACTGTGCCAAGTGCAAACAGGATTAGAGCTTGTGCTGGGGGTGTCACTTTGTGGGAAGGATGAAGGACCTCAGGAACACACTGACCCAAATAGCAGCTCTGTGCTTTACAGTGGCTTTGGTGGTGTTACTATGCTGAGGGAGCTCTCACAGAGATGAGGGAATACATCTCCCGCTCCCTACTGGTGATTGATGGGAGTGGATTTATTGTGCAGGCTCCTAAGGTCCTCCTTGTTCACCGTTATGGGAGCTGCTTAATACTGCTTACTAATACTGTTGGCAGGTTGGGGGTTGTGTGAAGCCTGCTCTCATCACAGTGTAAGAAAGGACACCTTCTGGGTGGGCCAAGACTAAAATGTACCCTGAAGCATCCTGTCTCTGGATGGCAGGGCGTGGGGAAGGATTTGGGCAGATTTCTAGGACAGTTATCACCTCCCATAACCTGGGACTTTACACCAGATCAGGAAAGCAACCCTGTCAAATTGACGCACCACTGAAGTGTGCCATGCCTATCCCAGTGAAAACCAGCAGCTTCTAGCACTGTACTGAGGCCTGACCTGTGCCTATAGAGGCACAGTTCAGTACTCTGAGGATTGTAGTTGAGGCAGAGACCCAAACTGTCTCAGAGGACACCCTGCTTGAGGGAGGGACCTAAACAAAAACAACAGCTACAGTAATTGCCCCAGTAGTGAAAAAGAAACAGTGGACAAGGGGAACAGGTCCATATCCTTGATTAATAAGGGAAGAGGAAGAAGAAGAAAAGCTTGATCAAGAAGCTAGCCCTTCAAAGAGATTAAAGGAGGAAGTAAAAGAACTCAAAGAGGGAGGTGAAAACTACCCAGTCCCTGACCTTGTCAGAACTTCAAGACATGTGGAAGGACTCCAGCCCCAGCCAGATGAGTGGATTTTCACCTGGCTGCTTCAATGCTGGGATAATGGGGCTGACACTCAGCAACTGAAAGGTAAGGAAGCCCAACAGCTGGGCTCTCTTGCTTGAGAAGAATTGGAAAAGATGCAGCAATCTACAGTCTCTGGAGATAGCTCCTTTCCAGCATGAAGTCAAGGTACCCATAACAGGAAGATTCCTTTGGGCAGGAAGGAGATTCCAGAAAACTATAGGCCAGTCAGCCTCACCTCCATCCCTGGAAAAACAATAGAGAGGCTCATTCTGAAGGTCACCTCTAGGCACATGGGAAATCATGCTTGACTGATCTAATAGCCTTCTATGATATTGTAACTGGATGGATAGATGCAGGGCGACCAGTGGATCTTGACCTTGTGTCAAAAGCCTTGCTAGTCTCCCATAACATCCTTGCGGAGAAACTCAGGAAGCAAGATGGATTAGTAACTAGTTAGACAATACAGTCCAAAGAGTGGTGGTCAATGGTGCCAAGTCCATCTGGAGAGCTGTAATGAGGGGAGTCTCCCAAGAATCAGTGCTGGGTCCGGTCCTGTTCAACATCTTTATCAATGACATTGATGAGGGGACAGAGTGTCTTCTCAGCAAGTTTGCTGATGACACAAAACTGGGAGGATTGGCAGATACACCTGAAGGCTATGCAGCCATCCAGCGAGACTTGGACAGACTGGAGAGCTGGGCAGAGCAGAACCTCATTAGGTTCAACAAGGATAAGTGCAGAGTCCTGCATCTGGGGAAGAATAGTCAAGTACACCAGTACAGACTGGGAGGTGATCTGCTGGAGAGCAGCCCTGTGGAGAAGCACTTAAGAGTCCTGGTAGATGACACATTCTCCATGGAACAGCAATGTGCCCTTGTTGCCAGGAAGGCCAATGGTATCCTGGGGTGCATTAAGAAGAGCATGTCCAGCAGATTGAGGGAGGTTCTGCTCCCCCTCTACTCTGCACTGGTGAGACCTCACCTGGAGTATTGTGTCCAG
>JANIJG010009512.1:0-14581 GCA_024611175.1 Megaceryle torquata | reverse complement strand
TTCTTTACTGTAAGGGTCACAGAGCACTGGAACAGGCTCCCCAGAGAGGTTGTGGAGTCTCCTTCTCTGGAGATTTTTCAAAACCTGCCTGGATGGGTTCCTTTGTGACCTGTGCTAGATTATGTGATCCTGCTCTGGCAGGGGGGTTGGACTCGAAGATCTCCAAGGTCCCTTCTAACCCCTGACATCTTGTATCTTACGAGTTCCAGCTTCCCAGGAAAGTGGACCACCACAGATGAAGTCATCCAGTACCAGTGAGATTTATCAGTGCTGGAATGATGATAAGGACCTCAAAGACCCAGAGGATGTCCTGTGCACACAGGACCTTGTGGAGAAAGGTGATTAAAGATGCCCCAGTATCATACTTTGCCAGCTTGGCAGCTATGTACTACCTGGAAATGGACATGCAAAAGGTCTCTGGTTTGGACACTCCAGCTGTGAAGACAGTGTCTTCCTGGCTCCAAAACTCTGAAGAAAATCTTGGTACCTCCTCATCCTTATGGGCCAGCACCCTGGATATCAGGGGCAGACCAAGAAATCAGTCCTCTCCTGTGCCTGTCAGCAGGAAAGGGAGCCTCAGACACATGCCACACTCTGGTTCTTCCTACATGACCAGGGGGAGGACAAGAGGAAGCAGGATGGTGAATCCGCCTTTAAGCTGGAAGCCTGTGTATGTGAACTGAGAGAGAAGACAGCTGTCAAGAAAAGGCCACCCAAGAAGGCTGTCAGTGTAGTTACTGCAGAAACACAAGAAGGCAATCAGCAGTCTCCCAGATACCAGAAGACTAAGATGACCTTCCTTGATCCTGAGGAGAGGGCTACTGGTCTGGCATGGCAAGGTTCAGACACTGAATATTCTGACCAGATATGGGAATAGAGGGGCCCTGCCTCTGTCCAGGAGGAGGAAAGGGATGACTGGGTGTACTGGACTGTGTGGATTCAATGGCCTGGCACATCAAACCCACATAAGTACAAAGCTTTGGTAGATGCTGGTGCACAGTGTGCACTAGTACCATCAGGGTATAGAGGCACAGAACCTATCTGGATCTCTGGAGTGATGGGGGGATGACAAGAATTATCTGCACTGGAGGCTGAGGTGAGTTTAACCAGGTACAAGTGGGAAATGCATTCCATTGTAAACAGCCCAGAGGCCCCTTGTATCCTTGGCATAGACCACCTCAAGAGTGGATACTACTTCAAGGACCCAAATGGATACCAATGGGCTTTTGGTGTAGCTACTGTGAATAGAGAAGATTAAACAGCTATCTACCCTGCCTGGCCTCTTGGAAGATCCCTTTGCTGTGGGGCTGCTACAAGCTGAAGAACAACAGGAGCCAACTGCTACAAGGACAGTGCACCGATGGCAAATGTCACATGAACTGAGACACTGCCTCCCATCCATGAGCTGACTGATTAACTGGAGAGCCAAGGTGTCATCAGTAAGACCCACTCACTTTTAATAGCCTGATATGGCCAGTGCAAAAGTCTGACGGAGGGTGGAGGTTAACAGTACACTACTGTGGACTGAAGGAAGTGACACCACCACTGACGCTGCTGTACCAGCTCTGTTAGAGCTCTAGTGTGCAATGGAGTCAAAGGCAGCCAAGCGGGTAACGCTACAACTGACACTGCCCACATTTTTTTCAAATCTCTGCCCCAATGGAAAACATGGCTCTAAAGGTGCATAGTGTAGATAGATGCTCACGTGGCCAAAAGCTGTGCCACTGAAGAACATCAAAACAATGAACAGTAGATGAGGTTACCAAGATTGAAGTAGCTCAGCTGGATCTGGACTGGGAACATAAGGGTGAGTTATTTGTAGCTCGATAGGCCCATGAAACACTGGGACATCTAGAGAGAGATGCAAAATACAGATGGGCTTGTGATCAAGGGGTGGACCTGACCACAGAGGCCATCACACAGGTCACTCATGAATGTGAAACATGTGCTGCGATCAAGTGAGCCACATGAGTAAAGTCCCCCTGGAATAGAGGGCGGTGGCTGGGTCTTTGGTATGGAGAGACCTGGCAAACCAACTACATGGGCCCACTGCCACCAACACGCCAAGGCAAGCGCTACATACCATGGTGGAAGCAACTACTTGTTGGCTCAAAACATACCCTGTAAAGCATGCCACTGTCCAAAACGCCATCTTAGGCCTTGAAAGGCAATTTTTGTTCAATCCTGAAAGGATTGAATTGGACAATGGGACACTTCCAAAATAACCTTATAAACTCCTAGGCAAAGAGACACAGCATTGAGTGGGTGTATCACATCCCACGTCACCCCAAATACTCTGGAAAGATTGAAAGATAAAATGGACTACAAAAGACTATGTTGAGAGCACTGGGCAACAGGGGATGGAAGAACTAGGATATACATTTAGCAGAAGCTACTTGGCTGGTTAACAGTAAAGGATCTGTTAACTGTCCTGGTCCTGCCCAAACAAAATCCCTCTGTATAGTGGGAGGAGATAAGGTCCCTGTAGCACACCCAGGGAAGTGGCTGGGGAAGGCAGTGTGGATTGTTCCTCCCTTGGGAAAGGGCAAAACCATTCATGGGATTGTTTTTGCTCAAGGGCCTGATGCATACCTCAAGACAACTTAACCTTGGGGGAAAGTAATCTTTGACGTGAGTTGTATGTTGCAGGAAGCGCAGTGAAGAGTGGATTTTGCAAAGAACTGGATGAGTGCAATGATGACCCAAAACTAGCTGCTGGTGGTGCCCAACAATCAAACATACTGCTTTTCCTGTCCCAAACATCCATCCTGACAGATGGGGCCCAAGTCATCACCTGTTTGTGAATATCTGAAGGAATGGAGGAAACCCATGTAACAGGGGAATACTACCCACCTGTTAAAGGACAGGGGATAGTAATTAATGAGAATGCATTAACCTGTACATTGGGTATAGAGTACTTAGATGAAAATGTAAGTGTTGGTAAGAAGGAATTTCAGTAATTGGAATTAGATAGGATGGAATAGTTAAGATGTATTATGTGGGGCCTGAGCATAATGCTAAAGGTATAGAATAAGGAGTGGAGATTGTATTGGGTCTGACTGAGCTGAGAACTGAGCCACTGCTCAACAGCAAAGCAAGCATCACTCATCTCAGTTCTTACCAGTATGACCCAAGTTCTTGTTCAAACTGGTCTCTCCCATGCAATTGTCTTCCCTCTTCAAGTCAAAACTCCAAGCAGCTGTTTGCCCTTCAACTGATTCCCTCAATCCTTCACTGTCTTTTTTTTCCTTCCATCTTTCTATTTTGACCTGCCTAACCACAGCCCTCAGACCCCAAACACCTTACTGCCCTGTAGCCATAACAGAGACAAATGAGCCATCCTCAACAACCCATACAGCAGCATATATACGCAAGGAAGGGAGCGGTATCATTGCTTCCTTTGACTGACAGGCTTGTCCTACCTTCTTAAACAGATAGGGGACAGCATCACAGTAAATCTTCCGGAATGTGGGATGGCTTGCCATGTCACTGCGCTTTTCTTCTGTGAGGAATGGAAGAAACAAGGAGAGGTAAGAAACCTGTAGCAGCTGCAGTAAGAAAAGACACCGATTATTAATTCCCCAGTGAGAGCTCAGTTGCTATAAAAGATCTAGATCAGAGACCATGAGAAAAGTAATAAAAAGGGACAGGTCTCAGTCCCTCTACATCTTCTCCTAGCACAGGCTGTGATGCAGAGCCAGCTCAGAAGTAGATGGCTGAGCTTCCTGAGCACTAGTGATAACACCTCTACATGCAGCTGTAATCATCAGGGAGAGGCAGCAAGGAAGGGAGACAACCAAATTGATCAGCAGGGCTTAAGGCTTGGGTTTTTTCCTGCACCTAAGCTGATCAGCATTTCTTCACTGTAAAGTCCAGAGAAACACAACCTGACAACATCCAGCCTTACAGAATCCAGCATGCAGTTCCTCAAAAAGATTATAAGCATCTGTGATGATGTGAACTCTGCATTCTCACATTGTGGGGAGAGGTTAACTGCTTCAGTTAAGAAGCTCTACAGTCCCCCTGTCCTGACCTACAGCAGCAGATCATTAGGCTTTTATCAATCCAGAGGGAAAAGCAGCACACTGAGGACTGCATAGACTTTATCTGTCAGATCCTGATGTACCTGCCTGGCTCCCAGAATGTCAAGACTGGTGTCAACAGCAGGGTCCAGGCAGTTCATAGAAAATCAGAAGATGCTTCTGGTGGCCCAATACCTACCTGACTTCTTCATGCTGTGGCCCACTCTCCGTGACCAGCCCACAGGATGGATGAGGGGACTCCACATGTGGCACCAGAAGTCATCATCGCTGTCACCATCCTCATAGAGGAGTCTCAGTCTGCCCCCGATCACTGTGTCCACCACTGCCATGCGTGTCCGGGACACATGGTTCTTATCCACAACCTCCACTCGCATGCCCTGCCGGAAGGGGTACTTCATGCTCTCCGCCATCTGGCAACAACCAACAGAGGAGGTGAGGTCAATCACACTTGGCGTTTTCCGGTTCTCTGAAGTGTTTGGGTAAGCTTTCCCCACAGACACCTCAGCCAATCTGCTGCACCATACAATGGACTAAGACACACCTCTGGGAAGGGATGCACGGGAGTGGGTTCATCGTGGGGTGGGGAGCTGCCAAACCCACACAGGGCAGCACAAGTGGGCACACACACCCTAAGCACCCCCTTTCTTGGGACCTCCTACCCTCACCCTGGCCCATGCTCAGCCAGCACCTTTTGTGAATATTCTGACCATGAGAAACAGATGTCACTTGTGCTCAGCAGGAATTGAGTGACGATGAATTGTGTGCCTTTTCAGTCATGAGACCATATGGGTTAAGGCTGGAAGCAGTTAGATGTGTAGCTTCCCAAAGGGCAACAGGATTTTCAGTGGACTGAAAGATGGTGGCCTTCTCTTCTGCCCGATAACAAATTTATCTTGACAAAAAAGATGCCAGGCCCTTATTTTCAATTTTTCCACTCTGAGCAGATGAAGAGCAACATGATGACCTCTCTGCCAACTCCACTTCTAATGCCAGAGTTACTCAGCAGACTAACCCAAACGGGCAGGGTGCACAAAAAAGTCACTGGCTGCCTTCTGACTGAATTTTGCAAGACCTTCAGTTTACTGACAGCCTAGCCCCATGCATCCACAAACGCACAAAAGTATTTAAAGAAGGCTTGAATTTTGGCACTGGGGATCCCAGAAAGCTGTGCAGCAATTAAGAAAAGCAGCTCAAAACAGACTCGGACATCCAAACCACTCTACACCTGACTCCAGAAGAACTTTAAGGAGAAGGTCTTCCTCTTCCACCTCATGTCCATTAGGTGGGAGTGGGGATGCTGGGGGAAGAAAGATACTGACAACATCTGTCTTCCTCTACCACTTCCCTCCTGTTGCATAAGCTTGCAGCTATAAGCTCCAGCCATGGAACAAGCACCTAAACACATCCTCTCAATTTTCTTTGAAGCCACAAGGAAAACAACTAAATCAAAGCCTCCAGCTCAGCATCACCAACTATTTGCACACAGGAAAACTCTTCACCGGCCTTCCTGCCTGCTGTCTCTGGGACTGTCTTCATTACTGGTGGCTTATCAAGTTGCAAGCAACAAAAGAGTCTCTTCTCTCCAAGAAGATCTAACCTCAGTGCAGGCTATACAAAACAATCACGAGAGCTATAAAGCTGGAAAGGCCGTGGCACAGCTGCTTCTACCTGTGCTTCAAGGGAGCCCGCGCCCCTCTCGCTCCCCACAGGCTGCTGTGCTACCAACACTGAAGGCAAAGGTTTTTGACTCTCAGCGTCACTCTCATGGCCCTGAGAAAAAGCAAACTCATCCCTGGTATTTTCCAGCAAAGGCTGACCTGACAGCAGCTTTCAAAGCCCATCCATGATTCAAAGGAAAAACTGTTGTGCTGACAGGGCACAGGGGCTGTGCCATGACTACAGCATCAGGACAAGTGTCTTACTGACCATATCCTGCCCAGGTTTCGAGGGACACATGGGAGTTGCATAGATCAGAACCAGAACAGACACGTTGCACACATCTCTTGGCTTCAGCTTCATTTTCACATGCAAAGTGACAGCCTCCCACATTTACCTTGATGTGGAAATCCACTGGGATGGTCCTGGCTCCCACCAGTTTTTTCATGAGGTAACTTCTCCAGTCAGTGTACTTGGCATGGATAGCTACACACACAGAGAGAGGGGAAAAAGCACATCTTTATGACTGAAGGAATTATAACAGCACACTACACCTTTCTTCTTCGACTGTCCACATGCATTAAAAGGACTTCCTCACAATCAGATCCTATACCTGCTCTCAGGCAGACCCTGCTCACCCTCACAAATGGCTGCAAGAGAACACCATTACAGAATGGACTGGGCCAAGCAGACACCCATCTCCCCTGATCTAGATGCAGAAGTGGTATCAGAGTAAAAACACATGAGCAAGCCTCAATCTTGACAGAATTCTGCTAAACTGACACCCTCCTAACTGCTACCTGATCAGGGACTGGATCCAGTGTGCTCTCCAGAAGCACTCTCCAGGATGTAGGACCATAAAGTTCCCCCAAAAGATGAAGCCTAGCTACTGCATGGGTCAGAATAAGGAACAACCCCCTGTATTAGCCTCTCTCCATAGGTCTGACACCAGCTCTGCATCCAGCACCTCCAGGTCAACCACACTGAGATGCAGAAGGAGCAGTCCAAGTGGTCTCCAAAGACCTAACTGCTCCTTGTAACTCAAAGCACCAATGGAACTGTGGTCCCACATACAGTGGGAGCACCTGTCCCACTGTACATGCATAAACCAAGGCTCCTCCATGTCCAGGAATGTGTTGACCCCTCTTGACCCACACTCACTTTGTGGTGGTACCAGGATTTTGCTGTTGATGGCACACCAGCCAATGGGGTGAATATCCACTGTGCCCAAATTGCACCAGAAATCATGTCCAGCATCATTCTCAAAGCCTTCATATCGCAGAAGGGCTCGGTACCCTGACAGAAGACAAGCAGAAAAAGGCATTAAAGGCAAAGAATTTTTCCTCTCCCTGTTGGGACAGGCTAAGTCCCTACAGCACCGCCTTCAGAGCTCTGCATAGGTTATCAGAGCTTCTCCAGGCAGTCTGAAAGCATAACTGTCCTCAAAGAGCCCAGCAACCAGAAGAGGAACCAGATGCTGGCTTCCTCCCACACCATGGTATTTCCTGTTCAAAAAAATCTCTCAGCAGCTGCAGAGCTCCAAAGAGCTGATGTTTTGCTTGGGCAGCTACAACCAGCTCTCTAAAACTTCCCTCAGATGTTAGCCACCCCCAGCTATTGGGAATTAACATTGGAGACGTACCTACAGTCTGGATGACAGATGCAATCCAGTACACACGACTGGGGAGCACAGCATCACTGTTCAACACTTCCACTTTCATACCTTTCACCACATCATCCCACTGATCGAAGAGTGGCACCTGAAGGATTGAGGCAGCCATGTTAGAAGAGGGACATTGACAACTGCAGGAGGACCCAGGCCCTCATTCTAGCTTCCAGATTTTAGGCAGCTACACTTTAGGCCCAGGTTGGCGTGCCTTACCCTTCCTGTATGTGCCAACAGCCTGAAATGCAAACATCTCACTGGGGTGTTTACAGAGAATCCCAAAAGGTATCCCATTGAATAGCATAGCTCAACTATTTCACTGACAGCTGTCCTATCCCAAAGTAGCTGCTGCCGTTCTTCTGTGGCATCAAAATCCCTAACAATCAAACTGATGCACCTTCCTGACCTATCCTCAAATAAAGCTTTGTTAGTATTACTGCAGATCACAACCTGAAAGCAACATAACAAATGAGTCTTAACACAGAGAGAGGCTGGGCTGCTATAATACCTGAGAATTACCATTCTTTCATGTATCTGCCTCAGCTACTTGGCCCATAAGGACTGCAAATCAGTACAATGGGAACCAGACATGCTGGAGGGGCAGCTAGGGCCATCACCACCAGCAGTGTTTCCACCAAGCCCCCCTCTGCTTTCTCCCCCAAAACTCCTGGTCTCTCTGTGGGACTCACAGCTAATGGAAGAAGTCCCAGCTCCTTTCTGTGCATCAGCTGGGGTTTAATAATCAGCTTCCCAGGCCTCTCCCCACCACTTGTCACAGGAGTACAGGAAAGCCCCATGCATATGACACACCCCATGCACACCGTGAGGCACAGCAAAGAACTCACATGCTTGAAGCAACTGACAGGAGCCGCCTTGAAGCCATGCTCCTGCAGGTACTTTCCCCAGTCAAAGCCCAGGACAAGTGCTATAAGAAGAAAAGAGAGACAAAAATCAGCTGATATTACAGAAAAAGGCACAGAGTACTCTGTTACCTCTGGACTACAGCTTGCAGCATTGTGGCCTACTCTGGGACAGAGCCCTCTGCCCCAGCACACAGGGACTCTGCATTCCCATGTATTCTTCCTGGTGGGGAACTATATCCTATGAGTGCACAGGGACAAGAGGGGCAGTGTATTATAATCAATCCTTGCTGTCACTTGCTCTTGGAGGGCAGGGGGGGTGGCACAAGAGCAGCAGAAAAAAGGATCGAATCCAGTCTGGGGCTCAAGCACTCTGGGGAGAGCAGAGCCTGCATCCTGTCAGTGCTAAACTACTTAGCAGCTTTGCCTCTCTTCAGCAACATTACAGGGTCCTGTCAGCAGCACTTGCTTCCCCACAGGGTGCCGGGGGGGGTTGGGGTGGAGGAATATATATATATCTATCTCTCTCTCTCTCTCTATATATATATATATACACACATACACACACATCAAGAGTGAAGCACTGGGATACTAATCCCACAGTCACTCCTGATCCAAGGCTACAGCTCTGCTCCAGCAGCAGTCTACTCAGGGATCATTTCCTGCTGACACCCCCCAGGGCTCACTTTCACCCTTATACAGCAGCTTGCTACTCCTTCAACTGCAGTGACTGTTCCTCAAGTTGTTCAGTGAGTGACTTCACTTACACAGTTGGGTTTTTTTTAATACATACACACACATCTATGGATATATGTATAACTCCACAGGCAACTGGGCAGTGAATGGCTGTGAGCAGCAGGGCACCTTTAAGTCAGCTTTGCCAACAGAAATCAGCACAAGGCAGTGCACCAGAGGGGAGGAACAGTAGACTGTAGAGCCCTTCAGGTGTCCTCATTTCTGTAGCTTCTCTGGCTTCAGTGCCTGCACCTCCTCACATCTCCTACACTCACCATCCTGTCCTGTCAGAGTCCCATCTGCCAGATGCCCTGTGCCCTGTGAGTGGAGGAAGGCTCCAATCTTGGCTGACCAGGCTGCCTTGTGTAAGACTTTAGCTTTCTTCGTTGGTGGCTTCCCCTACAAAAGAAGGAAAATCAGGGTCACTGGTGGCACAGTAGAGAGAGACAGTCTCTACAACTAGTAAGCAGGGCATACCTCTCCTCCTTGAGAGGATTTTCAGGTTACTACAATTTTTACAAACGCTCACAGGAACAAGAAGAAATGGCACGTAAAATACCCATGTGTCCTTCCGCAGCTTCTAGGGAGCACCACCTTTCAGCTGGCACATGTTCTCTGGGGACTTGAGGTAGGAAGAACATGCTGCTTGTAATGTCAGTCTGATCTTTAACTAGAGAACAGCCACCTACCCTCCATGTACAGGCACATGTTACTCTATTCACAGTGAAGAAGGAAGAGTTTTGACTCACCTGGAGTCTAGCCAGGATGCTGGCCTTCTTGGAGTTTGAGGAGTAGCTTCTAGAGCAGGATACACTGCAGAAACGTTTGGTCTTGGAGAAGAAAGCCTCCCTGGTGCCCACAATCCCACACATCTCACACACAGCTGAGGGAATGAAGGCACAAAAACGTGAGCAGTTGGCAGAGTTGATACACTACAAGGACAGAGCTGAGCCCAGGTAACCCTCATTACACATAGCAGCTCCCCCCCACAGCCCAGAAAATGCAGTCTCCATCCAATGCTGCTCCCAAAGCACACTCAAGGTGTAGCCATACATCATCCTTCAGCTCCCCTAGCCCTTGTTCTTTCCATCAGCACATGCTTTAGGTAGAACAGGCAGGCAGTGCAGTACCTGGCTCAGAGCCGCTGTCCTCTGTGAGCCAGCCTGCAGATGGTTGGTGCACAGGAGAGTTCCGAAGCTCTCCAGCTTCCCGGTCTGCCACCTCATCATCACTAGACTCATCCAGACAGGAGCTGCTGTCACTGCCCATGCTGCTGTTGTAGCCACGGAAGCTGTCATAACCCCCAAAGATGTCCAATTCATCCTCCTCATCATCATCACCTTCCTCCTCCATTCGCTCCAGAGATGAAGTTTTGTGGCAGAGAGTAGACACCAACTGAAAAAAAAAACAGAGCCAGTCTACTTTAAAATACACATTTTACACCCCACCCTACAATCCAACTATCTTTGTGGCCAAGGGGTTCTCCCAGACCAGAGAGAGGCCTCAGGGTGAGCAATGAGTCCATGTAACAGCCCCAAAGGCAGAAGTCTGAATCCCTAGCAGTGAAGCTACTGTCCCTGCAACAGGTCCCTGCAACAGGTATTTCACAGGCTGCATTCTGCTTCCAAAGAGGAAGCCAATAGTCACAGAGCTACAGCTACATAGAAAAAAGTTTGAGGAACATGGAAAGAACAGGGAACTACACTGCCATGCTAACAAAGACAGAGAAGACTGGGTCCTTCCAGGCACTGTCTCTCACAATACAGTTGCCCAGCACAGCAGCACAGACACAATCAATATTAAGTCACCACAAACTTGCAGCACAAAGCACAAGACTGCACACTCTGGCCACCAGAGCTCACAAGACCAGTACAGCCTGGGTGTCAGCAGGATAAACTCAAGTCTAGAAAATGTTTGTGTTCTTTAGAAACTACATAATCCAGAGCTGACTTGAGTTCAGAAGCTGCATCAGCAGGCTGACAGAACATTTGTTAAGAGTTTTTGCCTGCAACTAGATGTCTCTACAACTAAACACCTTCACTAGCTCTTCATACTTGCAGTTACAGCAAGAGAGCAGAGAGGGGGTGATTGAGGAAATGCAGTGACTGTTTCTCAGAGTAGAAGAATCTTGCACCAGGCTCCAAATAAGCATATAAGAAGTTGTGAAAAAGTGTTAGCAGCTCATAAGAGAGCAGCAAGTAGCCAGGATCAGCATAGGTAGAGATGGAACAGAAAGACAGTTTGGAAGAGCCACACAAGGCACCATTACACAATTTTTCATCCAAGCAGGCAACAACAAAAGATCAGTGTCAACTCCATCACTATCTAGTGCTAAATTCCCTCCGATTCCTGGCTCCTGGCTATTATAGACACATGAAGATCAGACTTCACTCACTGCAATCTCCCCACATCCTCTCTGGCTTTCACATAAACAGACCCAAGGTACACAGGTTGTTTCCTGAAGACAGAGTAGCTCGCCTGCAGATCCACATCCTCAGACAGCATTCCTGACATCTGAAAAAACCCCATTTCCTCAAAAAACCCAAACACGTTAATCTCTTTCTCACCCCTATCTGGGGGCGAGCCTTCCTTCAGCTCATAGGAAGTGAGTATCTTTGGATCGTTACTCTTCCACCAAACACGAATGAAACTTGCAACAGGTTATGCGTTCCCAGGGCTAACGGGTAAGGACAGCACCATCCACAGCTCGCTGAGAAGGGGACGCAGAGGCCCATCCCGCCCGGCTCAAATCAGTCATCCTCCTCCAGCCCCAGCCCGGCCCACCGGCAGCGCGGAGGAGGCGGCCCAGCGCTCCTCGCCCCGTCCCGGCCGCGGGCACCACACCGCAGCCGTTACCCCGCTCACACAGCCTGGGCCTCTCGCCTTCCCTCACGGCACGGGGCGGTCCAGCCCCGCACCCCACGGCGTTCCCCAGCACCCTGCGGGCAGCTCCGTAGTCGCGGGAGCGGACAGCCTCCCTCCGGCCCAATTCTGGCCCCGGAGGAACCGCCGAGCCGGGCTGGGCCATCCCTGCTCACCTCTCCCTGCTCCTGCTCCATGGCTCCCAGGACGCCGCTAGCCCGCCTCATGCGTGGGGAGCACCTTCAACCCTCAGCGGCGCATCTGATTGGTGAGAGCCGGGAAAAGAAAACCAATCGGCGAAAGGCTTGTTCGCTCTGTCTCCCCCACTTTCTCCCCGCGGGGCACGACGGCAGCTGTAGTTCTTTTCCCGCCCAGCGGCGTTGAGGAGTAGCCTTGGCGCCTCACGGCGGGCGAGAGGGCAGGGCCCGCTTCCGGCTCCCCGGGCACGGGGCTGAGGGGTGGACTCGTCCTCGTAGTTCCAGATTAGCCCTCTCAGTCCCAGAAGTTTATGTAAACAAGAAAGCAAAACAAACGACAAAAAAAGAACAATCAAACGACAAAAAAACAACAAAAGAACAATCCCCAAACTTCAGCCCCATGGGCGGATTTGACGCCCGGTTACCCTCAGCGTGCAGGTGCAGATGTGGTATGTCTGAAACAACGTCAGTCCCACGGAGTTGTGACTGCCCTGCATGTCCAAGAACCACACAGTAAATAACCCCCCCGAGTTGATGCTGCTACTCCCCATGTCCTCGCATGATCGGTCTCAGAGATTTTGAGCATTAGCAGGTGTTTTATTTGGCAAAGGAAGGATTACTTATGCAAAAGAGGCCTTAAAGTGCTTCCTGTGCTATGCAATTGGTTCTACAATTTGTATGCATTTGTAGCATTGCTTCTTCATAGCAAAAATATTTCTCTGCCTTTTGGCTGTTGTCTTTTTTTTCCCCCATGGAAAAGTAGTGTGGTCTCAGTGCTACTGGTAGCAACATCCTTCACCCCAGCTTGCTGTCAGTGTCTCTGTGTCCTCTGGCACTGATTCCCTTTTACTGCATAGGCACATCCCCTGGAGTTAGTTCTGTTTCCCATTCTACCCATTTTATTTCATTAATCAATACCTTCATTGTGTTGACACTATAAAAAGAAAAAAGAAAAAAAAAGAAAGCCTGTAGTGAACCTTCCTACTCTGTACAGACTTTAGTGAGTAGCTAAACAAATAACATGTGAAGCACACACAGAGTTCCTCTCCTGTGCATATAGTACAGCCTTAGTTGCAGGCAAAAGAAAAGGCTCATTCTCAAGGCTTACCTGTGTTACAGATGGATTGTTGTCCTGGTTTGAGCGAGAACAGAACTAATTCTGTTCAGTTATTTTACTTTTCAGCTCAGTTCTTCTAACTAACTGCACTGTCTGAAGCTAGCAGTGTTTCTTAGGCAGTGTGTGTTTCTAGCTGTGGTAACACCCCATGTTTAGAGTGAGTACCAAGGAATGGTGTGCAGACCAAGGCCACTGCTGGATGTTGTGTACCATGTTGGGGAGCCCAGAAAGTAAAAGGCTGTACCTGCAGGGAGGAGTGGATAGGGTGGGTGACCCTAAACTGACTAGTGAGGTATGCCATTCAATGTACATCATATTCGGTATGAAGCTGAGGGATCATGAGGATCAACCAGCATCCAAGGAGGACTCTGTCCGTTCTGCCTTTGATCCTGATCTGTGTTCCTGAATCCAGTTCCTGAATACAGCTCCTGAACAAAGTTCCTGTCTACTGCCAAGTCCTGTCTGGGGCTTCCCTAGTGCTTGTTCCACAACATTGGTGGTGAGGGTGATGTAATTGCCATGAGGCTGGACTGTGTTCAATTGCCTTGTGGCAAAGGCAGCCAGCCAACAGCGACCTCAGCTGCATTAGGAAGAGTATTGCCAGCAGGTAGAGGAAGATGATCCTTCATAGAATCATAGCATCATTAAGGTTGAAAAAGACATCCAACACCATCAAGACTAGCCTTCTATCCAACGCTTTCATGACCACTAGATCATGTTCCAGAGTACCACATCCACCTGTTTTTTGAACACCTCCAGGGATAGTGACTCTACCACTTCCCATGGCAGCCTGTTCCAATACTTAACTACTCTTTCAGTAAAGAAATTCTTCCCATTATCTAATCTGAATTTACACTGGCACAATTTATGGCCATTTCCTCTTCTCATGTCTTCCCCTCAGCACTAGTGAGACACACCTGGAATGCTGTGTTCAGGGGTTGGCTTCCCAGTACAAGACATGGAGATAGTGGAGTGAGACTAGCAAAGGGCCAGGAAGATTATGAGGGGAGTGGAGCATCTGTCAGATGAGAAGAGGCTGAGAGAGCTGGGACTGTTCAGCCTGGAGAAGAGAAAGCTCAGGGCAATCTTACCCTTCTAGTGAGGGGAATACACAAAGAAGCTGTTTACAGCACCTCCATCATGAACATATTAATCTGGACATGGTCTCATATCAGCTGCTTTAGGTGTGTCTGCTTTGATAAGGGCAGTGGACTAGATGATCTTCAGAGGTGCCTGACAACCTCAGCCAGTCTATTCTTTTGTAATAACAAGTGGCTCAGCGTAGAATAGGGGATCTATGATGCTAGAATTGGGGGGGGGGGGGGGGGGGGAGGGTATCCAAACACCACACACAAAGAAAAAATGGCAGCACGAAGAAAAAAAGACAAAAAAAAAAAAAACAAATCGAAAAAAAAACCAAAGAAAGGGAAAAAAGCAGGTCAGGG
>JANIJG010009510.1:0-16855 GCA_024611175.1 Megaceryle torquata | reverse complement strand
CGAAGGGGGAGGTGTCTTCCCAACCACTTTGCAACTTTAATTTCTGGTCCCTGGCTGTCCTCTTTATATTACAAGATATATATATATATATATAAAAAAAAGATTTAACCTAGGGTGGAATAAGTTGTTTGTGTTTATCCCTTGGCATAGTTTTTCCTGTAGTATCAACAAGTGAAACTTGAGTGGGCTGTTAAAAGATAGAAAGGTTGCAACAAAGCCTGACTGCGATTGGGAATGTGCTCTAAGTAGCACGTGGCTTTGAGAAATGAGCCCTGGTTCCTCTGTAGGCTGTGTCAAAAAATGTCACATTTGAAACTCTGAAATCCTTCTTTTCACAACTCTGAATCCATAGTCAGATCCCGCCTACACTGCTGTAACGAGCAGTGGGTGCTGCTTTTCCTGCTTCAAAGAGCTTGCCTTCATCCAAAAGGCCATCAGTCTGGTGGTTTGAAAAGCACTTCTATGATCTCAAATATCTCAAACTTTGTTGAACCAGTTGCTCTGATGTGACATTAGTTCTGAACTAGCGTAAATTACCTACTAGTGTAAGGAAAGTAACACAGCAAGGAAGAACTTAATTTGTGTATTCCTCTTACCTGAGCAACCCACAGACCTGAGCTCTCTTTTCAGGCGGATGGGACCTACTATGGTATTAGTTCTCCACTTGTATGATGAAATGGTTCTTTTTTTGCCTGCAGATACACCCTTTGGTACAGCAAGAGTTTGCATTTTTGCTGTCGCAGATTAAAATATCACACTGGAGATAAACTGAGAGAGAGCTCCGCAGGAACTTGAAGGCTTTAACTTTGAGTCTTCTGTAGTGTTCAAGTGGTGGGTAGGTTACCACAGTGTCATCTTTAATGCAGCTGCAACAGAATTTATAGGGTTGTTAAAACAATTACTGTACGTGGACTGTTAGCTGCAGTTCACTGTAACCACAGCAATTAACTAGGGTGTTATTTTTACTTGTGGGTGTATAATGAATGTGCCTTTCTTTTTCATGTGATATGGTGCTTGTTTTTCCCAGCTCTGTACAATGCTGTTGAATTACTAAAACAGCATCCAACCCCAGTCTACTGAAGAAGATAAGTGGAAGGGAGGTGAGAAGAACGGTGGTTGACTGAGGATTCAAAGCCCATTTTTCAGTTGGTTTCGTTTAGCAGCTGTTTGGGTGTGTTGATGTGAGGAGGAATGTTCTGGAAGGGATTGCTGGACTCCCTTGGCAGACACATTCAGCAGTTTGCTCTGGTCAACAAGAGCTTGTTGGTTTTTTTGTTTTTCCCTATCTTCATTTCGACTCCTGTCCCTTTAGGTTATACTTGTTCCCCTGTCCTTGCTGAGGATTCCTCAGGTTGTAAAGTGTGACTATTGTAATAGAGTTGTCAGGAGCAATAGTTTCTGATTGCTGAAGCTTTCATGGACTAATGAGGCCAGATTTATGTTAGTCAGAGATACAAAGGAAAAAGACTGCTCTGCAGCCACCTTGCAGATAAAACTTTTCTTCATCTTACAGTAGAAGGTGAAAAAAAAAAAAAAAAGGCAGCCTTTCCTTCCTGAGGTACAGAAACAAGCACAGTCCTAAGAGCCTCACTGCCTTCTAGCACGAGTCTAGGTGTCTGTCATGGTTTAGGGTCAGGGCAGTCTGCTAGACCTATAACAGATGTTCTCTGTTAACCTCCCTCCCTCCCCAAAGGGGAAGAGAAAGGGAATAAGGGAGAGAGACTTAGCGATTAGGAAAGGAAACTGGAACAGCTTGAATGAAAATAATAATAATAAATATGTAATATATACAGATATAAGTAAACCCAGTATTGAACCCAACTCTTCCCTGCCCCCATGGCAATTACATCACCATCACCACTGGTGCTGTGGAGCAGGCACTGGGAGAGTCCCAGACTGGTCCCAGCAGCAGATGGAAGCTGTGTTTGGGAGCTGGAATCTGGTACTGGATTCGGAGCACACAGATCAGGATTGAAGGCAGAATGGACAGAGGCCTCCTCAGATGCCGACCAGTAAAGAAGCTGAAAGAGCTGATCTGAGAGCTTGACCCACCACATCCCTCTGCTTTATACCAAATATGATGTATAGGGGATGGAATCCCTCGTTGGTCAGTTTGGGGTCACCTGCCCTGTCTGCTCCTCCCTGCAGGTGCTGCCTTTTACTTTCTCCATCCCCCATATGGTGCACAAGATCCAGCAGACACTTTGGTCTGCACACCAACCCTTGGTTCAAACTCTAAAGATGGGGTATTATCACTTCTAGAAGCAGCCACTGTCTGTGAAAACACACTGCTAACTTCAGACAGTGCAGGGACTAAGAACTGAGATGAAAAGTAAACTCACTGAATAGAATTAGTTCTGTTCTCACTCAAAACAGGACATAGTTCCAACGTATTTACTTTGTCTGTCTTTCCATAAGGACCAAAACTCATGAAATCCAGAGTATTTCCTACCACAGTAGCCAATACCCAACTTTTAAAGCTTCTAGAGGCTGCGATGGTGCCAGTGCCAGAGATGTGCTGTTACCCTGACCTTGGTTCGCTGCAGTCCCTGCGTGGCGTGTGAGCAGCCAGGGCTCACACCAGAACCTGCCTCTGTGATTCTTCCCAGTACAGGGAGTGAGTATCCCACAGCTGTGCAACCACCTGTGCTTTCCAGTTTACTAGAAAAGTCAGATTTGCAATGCAGATCACCTTCAGACACATCCAGGTTCTTTTCTTTCATTAGAAGAAGGGTTTTGTACAAAACTGTTGTGTTTTGGTTTTTTTTTTAATGATCAAGCTGAAATATGATGCATCTGTAATGATCCTGTAGTTCTAATGCCTTCTTTAAAACAATTTTCTCTGATTTTGAACTTACTTTAAGGATTTTGATTGCAGCTCACCATTGTCTTTAAACAGATGTTGAATCCATGTGTACAGATGTTGCATAGTGTTTGAATTAGCTTCTGGAAATGCTCAGTTTGCATTTACCCTGTATAGCCTTTTATTTCTTAAACCCACGCACATACTTGCAAGGATTTTTCAAATTCTAGCATCCAGTTTGTGTGTGAACTGGTGTGTGGATCCCTACCAATCAATGCTGTGTCCATCAGAACCAAGAAAAAAATGCCTATGGCTGTGATACTCTGGTAATTTACTCCGGTTTGTAGTCAAACTGTTCAGAATTACTTGAATATGAATGATTAGGAAATAAATTTTCTTGTGCTGGAGTTGGTACTAAGGGACTGGACTGATAAGCAGCATCCCAACGTTTCTGAAGGGCTGAGCCTGTGCTCACACTTGAGGATGGCTGGCAGCTCCATCTGCAGAGAAGCCTCTAAACAACTGTGCTGCTGCTTCATGTACCCCATGTTCTGAGTGTTCAAAATCTGAGTGTTCAGACTGGTTCCAAATCTTGTGTGTTAAGCCCATATTCAGAAAGCGTGATTATGTTCAGGTATCAGCTGATGCTGAAATATTAATGGCCTGCTTTGAATTTCCTCTCCTACCTCAAAAGAAAATGGCCAGCAAGTCTTCATGACGATCCTTGCAGATGAGATGTGAATGACTTTAGGGAAGGTTTTTTTACCATAGCAGATCCTCAAAGCAAATCAGCGAGCATTTTAGTATAGAAGAACAAGGATTCAGCTGTTGTGACACTGTTATTTATGGGCACTTTTGGTGCCTACAGCCAGGTTTGCAACAGCAGGGAAAATGTGATTTCAAACACTTTAAATCATTACCAGTGAGAAGCAGAGCAGCAGGATGGAGTTTTGCATGAACTAAGTCTGATTAGGAAGTGCTCTGGCTCAGGACAGGCCTTTTGGTCCTGCAGGATGAGGGCTTTGGCAGTGATCCTGCTCAGGCACTGTCAAGGCTTAACCACCAGGTAAGAGATTAATTAGATATGGACCCTTTAGGGGAGATCTGCGTGATTTTGGCTTTTGAGAGCTGGCCAAGATAATCATGGAGAAGCTGAATTTGAATGACTCTAGTCCCATTTTTGAAGGGATGAAGCAGCAAATGAAAAGTTGCTGAAAAAAGTGGAGTTTTGGGTCTTGTGTGGCACAGCCTGTAGGTGCTAGGCATCCTTATTCAGTACAGGGCATCTCACCAGTAACCTACACACACCATACAGAAAGTGAGTATTGGCCTTAAAGATGCTTTTCACAGTCAGACCAAGTTCTGTAGCTTATCAAAATGTAATCCATCTCTTTCCCTGGGAGGACTGCAGTACTCCTGTACAACTCTGCATTTGACAAGATATTTTTCTCTATAATGAATTGAAAACTATTAATTTCCTTTTTTTTTTTTTTTTTTTTCCCCCCACTAAGTCATTTTGAGTAGGACAATTTAAAGAGCTGAAATACTTCCTTGGCTCAAAGTGATATCATTTGAACAGATATTGAAAGAAAAAGGATGAAGCAAATGCCTATAATGAAGTAAATGTAGATGTACAGTGTTTGATGGTTCTAATCTCCAGTAATAAAACCTGACATATAGAATCATTATAATAGCTTATAGGTATTGCAGAGATTATACCTCAGTACATGCACAGTATTTTTTCCAAATATTTTTTGAATTCCTGGTCAAGGTAATTGCTCAGACATTACTGGTTACAAGGGCTGCTTATCCTTTGATTTATGTCTCTGTGAGCTCAGAAAGCAGCACTGTGATGTGTTCTTCTGTAGGGCAGGTTCATTTTTCTTGAATGCTGAGTATTTGAGCTATCTGGGAGAGCTGGAAGAACTGTGAGAGGGAAGCAAAGTCCTAATGAAAAAATGAGCCAGCTGATCCCATTAGTCTTTGTCACTACGAGTATTTACTGAAGTAAGAGTTTTACAGATCTGGAATACAGACCTAAAAGATCTGAAATTAGAGAACACAAGTACAGTTAAGATTAAAATACCTTTA
The DNA here is from genome assembly GCA_024611175.1 of Megaceryle torquata. NCBI lineage: Eukaryota > Metazoa > Chordata > Aves > Coraciiformes > Cerylidae > Megaceryle > Megaceryle torquata. Next base: position 11,961 of record JANIJG010009510.1, on the reverse strand, counting down.
GATTTACACCTCCTGGTGTAATGTACATTTAGAAATGAGTAGCAGATGTGCAATAGAGTGATCACGCATGTGAGTGATCAATATAATCTTGTGGCTAGAAGCAGAGTGGTTGGGGCTGTTATTATGTGGGGACAATAACAACAATGATGCTGTCATTGGTGCTTCGTTTGCTTCTCGACAGATAGATTGGGTGGCGTTGGAAAGGGTAACTGTAGCTGTTGCACGCGAGTACTTTGCACCGTAGGCAAACTCTTGGGTATATGTGACCTCTGAACTTGAACCAGACAATCCTCTGGCCTGGTAAAAAGTAGTTTCCACAGCTCGGGTCCCTCACACACCTGAGAAAAGAAAAAGGATAAAAAAACCCACATGTAATTGTCACACAAAAACTGTGACATGGTCACTAAGCCCATACAATAAACCTTCCTTCTACCATCTCTAAATGTAGCACAGAACCCTGGAACGCAGGTATGACTCTATGGCATCTGGATACGCGCGTTGGTTTAACAAAACATACATAAATATCACACGTGGGGGTGGATGTATAAATGTAAAACACATCCGGGGTGCCCCAGTTTGGCCAGGACACCTCACGAGCATGAATAAATACTCACCCTTGTACTTTTACACTTTGTATCCCAGGCCTTCTTGGTCGGCACAGGCCAGTTAAGTATCTTAGTAACAGCGCCCGCAGGTATCGAGGCAGGTAAGTAAGGTCTAGTGGAAAAGCAGCAGTTTAATGTTAATAAACCATACGTAGGTGTACAGTAAAACACAGCGTATATTAAACATGGGCGTGCTTTGCAAATGCCAGTGTGGGTTTTGCTGCTGTACCTGGAGTGGAGAAGAAAAGAATTTCTCTTTCTCTGACCATTAAAAGCTCATTACTCCCTCCTACATCTAACCCTGAGATCCATAATTTAGCGCTGTCTGCCCATTCTTTCCAGGGAAGGGGGTGAGCTCGCCGTGATTATGAGCTGTTTCTTTGCCTGGGACCCCTGCATAGCACACAGGCACTGACTACCAGGCTACAGGTGGATGTTTTAAATGTTGGTTTTGTTGTTTTTTGTTTTGTTTTGTTTTGTTTCCCCCCTAAATAATGCAGACACAATCCTGCTCCTCCCCTTGACGCTTACCACCAAGGATGGTTTGGCTGCCAGCCCGTTTGATGGTGTGTGGTCCCTGGGTAAGCTGTGACATCCCCAAGCTCTTTAGCCTCTCCCACTTCCCCCGTTCCTCGGCACTCAGACACCTGCTGAACAGGCTTTCCCAGCTCATGTCCCTTACCCAACATATAGAGCCCTTAGGAAAAGTCATTAAAAAGAGGAAAGAATGAGAATACCTTACCTGGGTTTGCAGGTTGTGGGTCTCTTTTTGGACAGGCTTTTAAGGTAAAAAAAAAAAAGGGGGGGGGGGAAGAAGCTAAATGAGACTGAATGAGGAAAATGTGTACTTTTATGTAATCAGTTAATTTACATTGTAATCAGCTGAATGCATTAAGATTAGGAAATGTAGCAGTTCTGAGGAATAAAGTTGTCCTTGCCAAAGGGCTTGTATTAAGAAAACTAGGGGCTCAAATACTAAAGATGGTGTATTATTAGCATTAATGAGAGCAAAATTGAACTGTGTTTATTCCTTTGTCATGCACTCCAAGGTGTGCTTTGCACCTGAAGCTCAGTTTCTTGTGTGTTGTCGACACAAGTGTGTGTCTTACTGAGGTAGCCACGTGCCCTTTACCAACGTGTAGCTGATAAGGCCAGACTTCAAAAGAAAACCTCAGTGTCCGGTGCACAATGTTTTCAGTTAATGAGCAGAAATTACAATTCAAGTTTTTCAAAAGATAAACCTTACTGAAAAAAAACCTAAGGATTGCCACTGATTCATCTTCCAGCAGATTTGAAAGTACAGGGGGGCTGGATCTAGGAGTGAGATGATCCAGAGCAAATCTGAATTTATGCTGGTGTAGTTTGTCTGCCCCAGTGGTTTCCCCTTCCTTAGTACTTTCATCAGTGCAGGCATTTGTCCCATATCGATACCAACAGCATTTTCCATCCTTTGATTTGTAAGGCAGCCAAAGGAATTATCTCAAGTTCCATACTAGATCCATGAGATTATGCACATGATGGAGACACGGAGCCATGGCAACAGGTCAGCAGATCAGGACTTTGACAAAGAGCTAAGGGTGTCAACCAGAGGAATGCTGCATTACTTACAAGTAGTAGTGGCTGGTGCTTCAGGAGTTGGAGAGACTGTCAGAGCAGATGACATTGTTACTGTGAGAAGAGAAAATATGAAATTAAACACTGTCCATCTTTTAAATACATTGATGACTCACATGAAAAATAGTAAAATGCACACCACAGTTCAAATAAATACCTGTTTTTTCAGCTGTTGTGGACTCAGTTGGGGCTGTCAAAGAGAAAGCAGAAGCCAGACTTCAGTAACTTCCATTATTGTGTGAGCAAAGCAAGGACTGTTAATGGGGAAGGGGTTGGTAGTTTACTCCCAGGATCAAGCATTAGACCAGTTCTACTAAAGGTGAAGTCATACACACCTGCTTCTTCAGGTGTCGTGTTTTCTTCAGGGGCTGGACCGAGACATGAGAGAAAACAAAAGTGCAGGTTAGCCCTTGTCCCAACACTGGGTAGGCACGAGGTACCTGAACCACAGGAGCCTCACCGGTCTCACTCGAGTGGTGATCAGCCACAGCTCCTGGAAGATGCTGCTGCAACCCAGGGCAGGTGTTGACCAAGCCTGCCCAGAGCACAAACAAGGTTCTGACCTGCTGTGTGAAAAGGCCTGGAAACCATGTGGGATGTTTGCTGAACAACCATTTGGTGCTGGGGGAGGGGTAACGAGGTGAATTTTCATTACTGATCTGCAGTGCCCATCACAGGGCCATGCGTGTGTTGCGTTGATGGTGGTGAGGTCTGAGCTGCCACCTCGGTGGGCATTGAGCCTGGTCGTTCCTGCCCAGTTTATGCAGCTGTGAGGATGCAGCTTTGGGAGGTTCAGGGAGGATGGTTTTCTTGGAGTGGGATGATCGAGGGCAGATCTGAATTTCCACTGGTGTAGTGTGTGTCTGGCTCTGTGGTTTCCCCTTCCCTACTGCTTTCAGCAGTTCAGGTATTTCGCCTATACTGATACCAAACCACTTTCCCTTCTTTATTATGTATGGAAGACAAGGAAGAGGTGATTTGGATTATTTCTGAAGCTAATGGTTAAACCCATGAGATGATACACCCACTGGAGACTGAGAGCCAGTCAATACATGATTACAACTTGGACAGACAACTACGCATGTAAGACAGTAATGCTGCATTACTTACAAGTGGTACCGTCTGCTGGTTCAGGAGTAGAAAAGACTGTTACTGTGAGAAATAAAAGACAAAAATAAACATTGTATTTTAAATGTATATTTTTGCCCCCAGATCCATAGCAGCAGCCTCAGCCACTTGCAATATCACACAAAGCACCTGGCTGCACAACTGAATGTAGCCCGAGCGTTGCTGCATATGGCTGAGAGCAGCCACACTGGGGTCACACAGCCAGTGCCACGGTGTGCATCACCTCTGGGAAACCCCACAGTGAGACCCTGAGCTTGGGCAGGGAAGCAAATAGTGCAGCTGGACAGGGCATGGCAGAGTATGGTGGACTGAGCAGGACTGAGTGAATTAGGGGTGTAGGCTGATAGTCTGAAAATTAGCTCTGAAATGCTTCTCCTGGGGCTTCCAGCTTCTCTACAGCCCATCTGGTGCAATTGTTTCTCAAATATTCATTGGAATTATTTGTCAGAAGCCATCAACTAAGGTGGTGCATGGTACCAGAAAAAGGGGAGAAGGGAAGAAATAACAAAAATAAAATTGAAGGCTCATAATATGAGCCTCTTCAGAGGGGTAGCAGAAGCCTTATTCACTTCTTTAGGAATATATGTCTCATGGCTATTGTTATTCATTATCTCATAATACAATATGACAGCACAGCATGAGTATCACTTCCCCATAGGATCTCACTTTCTCTTGGACTAGATAACCTTTAAAGGTCCTTTCCAACCCAAACCAGCCTATGAGACAGCTCCATCCACAAAGATGCAGTGCCTGCCAGCCTGCCCTGGATGTCTAGGATCAGACACAGCACGTTCATCTAGTGCCAGAACCTTCATCAAAACCATTTCCTTCTATATCCTCAGCTATCAGAAATTTTCCTCACATAAATATGATGCAGATCTTTGAAAATGAGTACAAATTCATAAAGAGAAGAAAATACGTTTATAAAACTGATGCAAGTACTTGAGGCTTTTCAGCAATAGTCTCTGTCCCAAAAGCAGATTCCAGGTTGGTCTGACAAAAACCTACTGGTGGTTCTCTCTGGAAGAAAATGCCTATAGCTTTGCTCTTCCCTCTCTGCTTCTCCCACACCCAGACAGAGGAATTCCTTGTTGGAAGCATAAGACAACCCTAGGATGTATGGAGCCGGGGGGGTGCAGGTTCCACTTGTGACCACAGTGGCCCTGGCCATCATTCTCGGCTCTTATTGTCCTCTCCCTGCATGACCATAGTGGTTCCAGTCTTGCACCAAGCTCCTCCTTTTAGCCATACCAGCTTGAATGGCTTAGAAAATGTACTTCCCATTAAATAAGACGGAAAGGTGAGTACCTTTACAGATAACACCAGCATCTGCCTTGTGGATACCCAGTTGTGCATACCCAGCCCCCTGAGAGAGCACTGCTCCAGGGAGGACTCATTCCCTTTGCATACCATGTTATCCAGGAGAACATCTCCTGTGCCTTCCCCAAAAACAAGCCATCAATTTTGGCTTGTTTTAGAAAAGCAGAGGCAACCACGTGGGCACTCAGCAGCCTCAGAAATGGGCTTTCCAGGTGCATTTATCAAATAGCAAAAGCCAACTTTGTCGTGTTGCACAGAAAGCGGCAAACCCATTGAATTAATCTTATTGTACCAAGCCACATGGTGTCAGTTCATCAGCTGTTATAAATCCTTATTCTTATAGTGTGCTGTATATACCTGGGGCTAAATCTAAAGACTTTTTCCCTATATTTTTTTTCTCTTTCAGACTCTGAGGTATATGTCCATAGCTAACATAACCAGTCCTATTGATACCAGTATCACTAGGACATATATCAATAGTATATTTTGCTGTTACAGACACCAAAACTCTGATATAAGCCTTGAGTATCTGAGAAACTCATCTTACACACATTTATTTGCTTTGAAATGTTTACCTATTACATTTTTTCCTTCCTACCGGTGCTTAAATACTGATAAATCAGCTGTGAGAGCTTTGCAAGACCCATCTAGGGAGAACTCACCATCTGGAGTGGGCTCTGTTGTGACTGGAGGAGTAACTGGCTCTAAGAAAGGAAACAGAAAAGTGAATTTCTAGTTTTACTACAGAGGATGCTTAATAACATTCTTCAGTTATGATGTGAAAAAAAGAGAAAGCAGAAGTGACACAGAGCAGCCCATTCATCTCTGGAAGCATCATCATCAAAAAGGAGAAGGTTGCAAACTCTTCTTTAAATGTCAGTTGTTAATGGTTGCAATTACCTTGCAGGTGGCATCTTAAGTTGGTTTAGATGTGGGAAATACTCACCAAGGAGCTACATGTCTGCTTAGGTAACGTGTTTAACTCTGCTTGAGGTCTTTACTGAAAAACCTAACTCAATTAAAATTTTCTTTGCTATTTCACCAGGGAAAGGTATCCTCAGGTTGAGCTGTAAACTGGTATTCCCTGTGCCAGGTCTCATCCACAATGCCCTTCAGACAGCTAATGTTTCACATTGGTCATCCCAGGCTCTTAGGGTGCCTGACACATGGATGAGGTTTGTCCATGGACCACCACTGGCCATAGCATCAGCCACACAGGGGCTGCTGTGACTCAGGCTCTCCAACTGCACATGTGCATCCAGTCAGATTACAGAATTGCTGGAAAACTTGGAGGTGATTTAGAAAAATCCTGAAGGAAGTTACTAAAAATAATTTCCTATGAAATACAAGAAAATGAAACTTGCTTTGATAGTCATAGTTCATAATTTATGGGAAACCAGGACTAGGAGGACTGAAAGAAATATGGTAAGTGATGATGTAAAATTATGATTCAAACTGTAATGCATAAAGCAGTCAGATAATAGAATAGGAAATGACATCAGGTAAGACTGACAATGATATTCCAAGTAGCCAAAGGATTTGAGAATTATAATAAAAAAATCAAACACAAATCTTCAGGCCAAGTACCACCTCAGTGAAGACAGGACAAGGTATCCCACAACATAGTCTGTGCTGACAAAGGATCTTTCCCTGAATTTGAGGTGTTGGAGGATATTATAAATGCTCAAACCCATCTTTCTACTTACAGTACCCAACAGGCATGGACATGGTCCTCTTCCACAAGGTGCTGCTCTCAGGAGAATGACCCTCATCCATGCAGCTAGATGCCACTTTGTGCAACAAAGGGAAGGTTTCTGTCCTTCTCTTTACCATCATTCTGATCTATACTGTAGCGCTGTCTAAAGGATGAACAGAAACACCCAGAGCCAACCTTTTCCTGGGACAGCTTGTAATCTAAAGGATATGGTTGGGTTCTTTTTTTTTTTTTTCTTTTTTAACTCTTCCTTTAAATAATGCCTGGTTCATCCTTTCCCATCCTTGCTAACCCTCTGGCATAACAGATGGTTGGCACAGCATCATTTCCCCGGAATAGTAGCAGAGCTATTTCTACAGACCAGGCTCATTTCTGAGAGCTGGGTACTTATGGAATACTCAACACATTTGTCTCACTTTCAGAGGAAAAGGCTTCTAGAAATCTGAAGTTCCAAATTAGTTTTATGGGCCTGCAGTGTATTTTTCTTTCAGAGAAAGAAATCAGAGACACTGATGACAACATAATTGAGTTCCCTCCTAGTTTGTGGCCATCATAAACTGTATTGAGTATACACACCTGTCTTACTCCTTGGTGGGTCAGTAATTACAAGGTTTTCATTTTGGGACATTTTGCTGTCACCTGGCAGCCCTTTGTAACCAACTAATGCACATCCATTCAGAATGAGAACCATGTTTCCCAGGACTCTCTTTCCCTTAATTCCTTTTTGCTGACCATGATCAAAGCTCCTTCCATCCAAGCACGCTGCTTATCATTTACTTCTGCAAAAGCTGTAAAGAAATGCCAGCAGCAGAGTGCTTGGTTTGCTTCCAAAATCTATGTCTAAACTTCTACATGACTTCCAAATATGATTTGAGGGAGAAAAAAAAGATAATCAAGACAAAAGATAATTAACCTGTTGATCCAGGCATTGAGCATTCACCAGAAGTGGTGGAAGGTGTTAAATAAAAAGTTTAAGAACTGGACTACCTTAGCTATCTAAATGCACATGGGAATAGCAAGAAAGAGGCAGATCAGAAATTCTATAACTAGATCCAGAGCTTGATTTAAATTACAGGCAGATTTGTGATTCAGCTGATATTAAAAATGGCTTCTTTCCTATTAATTTTCTAAACAAATGAAGTATTTTATTATGGACATAGATCTGAAATTTTTGGGGGCACTTTTTCAGAAAGCAAAGGACTGATTAGGTATCAGTCCCAAGAAACTTTAATGTAATCTCGTGGGGCTTTCCACAGACAGCTGAAAAGCAACTTTTTACTTTCAGGAAATTAATAAAAGAAAATAATACTTGTATCTCTTCAAAATCAGTGCTTTGTGCTTAGCTAAGTGGAGAATTTAATCAAGAGATTCAGTGAGCACTTTGTTTTCCTGAGGTTTTAACACAAACAAGAGTTTACCTGCAGTATGTACAAGTGAAAATAGAGAGATTATTGTTTTTTGGTTTTTTCTTTTTTTTTTTTTTCTCCCCCTTTTAACCATTGAACAGCATCCCTGTTACACACCATGTGCATAAATAAAATGAAATTGTTTGCTCATGTACTCGGCCAAATACAGTCAAAGCACTTACTAGTTGCAAGCACATAGTTCCATAGTAATTCTTAGGAAACCATACATACACCATATACTGTTCCTTAAGCCTGCTTAATAGGCAAGAGATCACTCATTTAAGAAATTCACATTCCACTTCTAAAAGCCAAGCAAATCAAAGTAAACCTTGAGGAACCACATTCATTTCTCAGTTTCACTGGGGTGTGCAAAGAAGTGCAAACTCCTTTCCTTCGGCCCAAATAGAGCCCAGGCTCAATAAGTAGGGAAAGCAGCAAATTCTGACCAATGCCCTGTAAAATATTTATCAAAATAGGAAAATTTTCATTTTTATGCTTTTGAAAGTGAAATGACTGGCGGGAAAAAGGTAGAAAAACACAGACTAAAATTTCTTCACTGTGATGAAGATTTCTCTGTTTGTTAAATAAAATGATTGTAGAAATTACAGTGCATAGATCCTAGATCTTGAACATGAAAGTATCATGCAAAATAAAGTTAATGGGTGGAGCATTAAGAAAATCTGTATTACACTTTCCAGTGATGCTACCACTGGTATTGAGTCACAGGTCTGAACTTCTGATAGTGTAGGTAAGGCTGTAGAAGACAAGCAGTGATAAAAAAAAGAGGTTGTAAAAAAAGAAATTATCACATTCTGCAGCATCTTGGACTAACAGATGGTGTGGGTGTTAAACAGCCAGCCACAGCTACTGTACTGTACTGAGAGCCTCAGCCCTTGCCACTGAAACTGGAATGGTACAGAGTGGCAGAAGGAAAGGCAAGATCTGTGCACTCTCTGGAGGACATGATGAGAATTCAAAATGATCTTCGTGAACAGAATAAATGCCAAAACTCAGCAAGCTGAAATTCAGTAAAGACATAGGGAATGGGCTGCTCAGTGGAGAGGGAAAACCAATGCACAAAGGCAGAATCATCCTTCCAGCTGTCACAGAAAGTTGGTAAAGGTGATGTTGCAGTGAGTCAGTCCAGTCTCAGTCTTGCTCTCAGAGTGATACATGGGAGCTGCTTACTCTCCTTGGTGCTAAAGAGACCTCAGCTGCTCAGATGGTGGGTGCACACTTCAGAAAGATGGAGATAATGGGGAGAGCTTGAATGAATGAATCAAGAATATAATAATTGGTTTGAAAATCATGAGCTCTGAGGAAAGCTTTAAAGAGCCAACTTTAGGTTATGTGGAAATTGCTTTTCACTACTCTGAAGAGGGCTCTCTAAAGAGGATGGCCACCTGTTCTTTTGCTCCCCAGAGTCTGTGGAGAACCAAAAGAGCAACTGTGGGCACTGCAGAAAATGCCTATCAATAAAATAAGTTTGAATATAGTGTCTAAGGAATATTTTTTGTGTGTATAGAAAATATCTGTCAAGTTCAGAGGCAAAATACACATAGTCGCATCCGCTGCTGCAGATTTGTATAGGATTTTAAAGCCTAGTGGTAATGGCTTCATTAGAAGAGCTAGGACAGCATGTGATGGATAGGAAGGTCCCAGCTCAGCTGATGGCTGGTGCAAAATGGCCCTGGCTGGTGAAATTCTGGGTTTTAAGAATGTTTTTAATTCCTAAGAAATTATTTCATAGATTCATTAAAAGCTTGCAAAGTATATTACAAAATAGATGCCAGAATAAGAGTTGCCCCAGAGCAGAGAATGGGGAAAGGTGGGACATATGCACAAATGTTGCAGCATGATCAGCACTGAAGAAGGGCTGGACCCAAGCTCTAAATAAATTAATTTCGCCCCCATTGTGGGAGCCACTGAGCTGTGAGGAGGCTATTAACAGAGCAAGCAGCCAAGGTATTCCCAGGATTGTCTCCTAGCTACTTCTTTGCATCTTAGGGACATGCTGAGGGACATGGTGATGCAGGATAGAGACATTTTGCTCCTAAAGAACACAAGGCATGTGGGTTCATCTGACTGTTCCTCACCTTCACTTGCTGTAGATGGTGATACCACAGTTGTTGATGGCTCAGCACTGCCTGTGGCTGGGGCAGATGAGATCAGGTGGTCTGTTTCAGTGAAGGAATCATCTGTTGAAGCTTTGTGAAAAAAAAAAAAAACACAATAGGAACAATAAGCAACCAAACATGAATATGAACCAGTATTAGAAACCATCTAGATTTGTCATTTTGCTAGAAAAGTGTGAAAATACAGGAAGGTTGGTTTTCAGAGAGCATGGACTTAGCCCTTGTACTTCCACCTGAGTCTCTATTATCACATAACACCATGATAAATAAACATTTAAAATTTGGATTTTTAAAGCCTCCTAACTACTGGAGAGAATGAAGCAATGTGTTCTTAGCCCTCTTTATTAAAACTTCATTGCATACATTTTCCACGCAGTTTGGCTTTCCTTTAGCTCACTTAGACTCAAAATTTATATTGCCACTATGACTGGGTGGCTTTTTCCTTGAGTCATGTTTCTTAAAGAAATGAAATAAAATTATTGCCTTCAGATTCTGTGGTTCAAACTGTGTACCATTCAGCTGTCCCTGAAGCAGGTTTACACACAGCATTAAAAAACAGAGAGGCAGAAGTCCAGCTGATGGAGGTGAGCACCAAACCTGTTTGTGCTCCTTAATGTTTCTGGAGTTTTTGTGACTCTTGGACACACAAAATCACAATGATTTGAACACTTTTGCTTTATAAAATTGCAAGTGTAGCATTTATAGCTACAAGCTCAGAGGTATTAGTCATTAAATGTCATTAAATTTCTGATATGTCCTGACAGCCTCATGTTTTTCAAGTGAAGATGGTGTAAGGAGGTTGTTCCTTCACAAAGATGTTTCTTTTGTAGTGTCTGCCATCAATATTTCACAGATTTACATGGTCACATCTTAATCCATCTGACAAACCCAAATTAACAGAATATTTTGTTTTAGATAGAGCTTGCAAAATGGCTGCTCTTACCCTTACAAATTGTGATTGAGATTTTGGAACATGATGTGGCATTTTCCTCTGCGACAATAGGGGACACAGAAGGTGTAACCCAAGCCAAGAGAAAGTTGAGGAAATACAAAGAAGAGGAGAGATTGGCAGCAATTAAGAGTGAACACTGAACTGAAATCTTGGTAAGTAGATGTGGGCTTTGCAGGACAGTGAGTCAATGCATAGCCCTTTATTTTTGCTAGGAAAAAGACTTTATTTAATTTAATTTTTCATAATAAAGATAATAGATATTTCTGACTGTGTTGTCTTACTACTAGAGGTGCAATAGTCATTTGGAAAGATGCAAAGTGGCCATTGTTAGGAGACATAAAGAATGAGATTTGTCTTGTGCTGTGGAAGTGACTCCCAGCACACAGGTGTGCCTCACCTTCCTCGAGGGTTGTCAAGATCCCTGGAGCAGTCGGTGTCTCAGCCCCTGGTGTGCTTGAGCTGGGTCCAGAGGAGGAATCTGCAGAGGTGGCTGTGGGGGTAATGAAATAACATTACTGAACAGAATCACCACCATGTAAAAGAAATTTCAAGGATCTGTGAAATCATAAATACTTCAGTCTTCATGGAAAAGAAAGTCAGTTCCCTGGACTTTAACTTTTAGGTAATGTGGCTCAGAAAAATATCTTCCAAGTGGTAACTGCAAATGAACCTGGGAGACTGGTGCACCTCTCATCAGGGTGTAAATACTTCTTATTTCCATTCTACCTTTGCACTAATTTAAGAACCAGGAAATATTAAGCAAGATTATTAAAGGACTGAAGGTGAGGAAAATGCCCAGGTAAGAGTGCCTCAGATGAAGTGACTGTTCATAAATGCAACTGATTGACCATACATACATGCACTCCTGATAATTGTATATGCAGGCCTAATAACTTGCCCATTTTCCCTCTAACCACATTTTCCTGTGAAAATGAAGATGTTGTTGACCATTGGCTCTTCCTGGGGTAGTTACATGCAGAGTTATGGGGGGACCTAATAGCTGCCTTCCGGTACCTGAAAGGAGCCTACAGGAAGGCTGGGGAGGGACTTTTTACAAGAGCATTGACTGATAGGACAAGGGGAAATG